>LPNX010930742.1:347405-420005 GCA_001517045.1 Pseudotsuga menziesii | reverse complement strand
CCATCATCCCCACAGCCGGAGGTGGACATACCACATCCCCAAACCGAAAAACCCCCGACCACTGAACCAACTCTTCCGACCCACACACCTTCGACCTCTGACCGACCTTCCACTTCTGCAGGTCCTCCCGACAAACCAACCGAACCAGCAAAGGAGCCAACAGAGCCTCTTCCTCGACCAGATCAGCTAAGGATCAGCTTACGGGATGTAAGCTCGTTAACCGACTCAGAAGTTGGCCAGCTACTTAACACCCTCGCAAAAGATTCGAAGAGGAGGACGACCCGACTAAGGAAACAGCTAGCAGATAAGGAGACTCAAGAAGTCGAGTTTCTCGACAAATGCAGGTCTCTTGTACAGACTGTTGCTCCAGGACCGATCGACATTGCTACCGACCGACCGCTGGACAGAGCATATCAGCTGTTTGAAGGTTTGGTGTCGACCATACAGACCCACCTCCACGAGACTAAGGCCGGGCAAAAAGAAGAAACTGTCCGACTGCTCCTGACTCAACACACAGCATTCTCGGAGGTTCACAAACTTCTACAAGACCACATGGAGGAATCCATTGTAACAGAGGAAGTACTCCGAGAATGGCCTACTCATTATGGGCAGGTCTATAGTCAGACGAGGCAGGCCAGACAAGGCATTCAGGCCTTGGAAAGAAGGAAGTCGACTGAGACAGAACTGAGGCAGACAATCGAGGATCAAATAGTGATGGAAAACACTAAACTGCAGCAGTTGGAACGTGAGGCACACCAGTGGGTTCAGCACGCACTTCCCAACTTGGAGAAAGTCGACAACATCTGTCCGCAGATGAAGAGACTCCTTGAGACCGCGGACGAACACAATCAGCTACTGGGACCCAACATGGAAAATATTGCAGAGATGGCTATGGCAGAGAAAATGTCGGTACTATCAAATCTTACTACTCTTACTATCGACATTCAGAAAGCCTTGCAAACCTGGACAGACTTTCAACATCAGCTTGCCATCACAGCACCAGCAATCGTCGAAGTCTGTGTCCAGAAGAGACCAACTATTCGCCTGCACAGCCCACCTCAGTAGCAGTCTCCTGTTACAGACTATTTTTTTCTACTTCTAATCTCATATTTTTTTTTACCTCCCCTTTTCTTCGGGACGAAGAAATGTTTTGTTTGTGGGGGAGATGTAGAAGGAGCAAGTCGACATAAGTCGACTTGAACGAAGACCGACTTAGTCGATCAGCCGACTAAGTCGAGAGACCGACTACGTCGGTCGGCTGAGTAAACATAGTAGTTAGTCTGTTAACTAATAGTCGTGTCGGTTCGATGAACCGACAGGTAGTTATGATTGTAACTGTTTGTAACCTGTATATTAGGCTGTTGAGCCACTCAAGAACGCAGTTCAGTTCTGGGTTTTTGGTATGATCTATTGGGAATAATATAATCTGTTCTTCTTATCAGTTCTTGTCTCTTGTATCTGTGAATATTCTTTGTATTTTATGTATTATTGGTAACTTTATGTGATCTGAGAGATTACAACACTATTTTCACCTATTTATTTACTATTTGGATTATTTGTTAATGAGTTTTCATTATTTTTCACCTTTAGTGGTCAAATATTGCTCAATTTTGGTCAAAATAATGTTTGAAAATATTTTGTTGAGAATTGCAGGATTCACCGAGATGTTTTTTGGTTATGGAAGAGTTTTATTTTTGTCATTTTCATTTTCTATAAAACCGGAAAATCTTCCAAGTGCTCTTAATACCGTAGTCGTGCTCATTAAACTTTAGTACAAAGGTGTTGAGTCTACTTATATCACTTTTTCAGGCTCGTAAAACTATTTACGAAAGAGGAATCACACTGGAGTCATCTTTAAGATCCTTTTAGAGTCTCGAAATATAAAAAGATTGTCGAGTGCACTTGTCACTTTCACACTCATAAACGTATTTGAAATTTCATCCTTACGATGGTAGTTTACCCCTTTTTTCAGTTCAGTTGGACTATTTATGAAAAATGTACGCTCTAGTCAAATCATTGACTAGAAGAGTTCTCCTATGTATTATTTTACACTTTTCCGGGCCTCAGGGACTAAAATTATGAAAAATAACTTTTTTAAGAGTCATCTTTAGTTCGTTTAGACTCTCTAAACATGAATGACACCGGGTTTTCTTTCATTGGACTCTTTAAAATAAAACATTGGAAGACCCTCTCTAGGAACAAACCCCTCCTTTATCAGGTTTGTAAAACATGTGAGATTGGACTTGTCCAAAGGACGAGCTATATCGATCATTTTTTACCCTTTTCCAGATCATTAAAAAGAAAAGAGGAACTTATCAATATTAATGGGGAAATTAAGGGAATGGGAGATCATTTTATCATTTGTATTAATGGCATCTTTTTAGTCACCTTTGAACATGGTACTTGTTCGCATTTCATTCAAACAGTTGGGTATTCAGCTTGTCTCTGAGTCGATCCACTTTCATGAATCATGTCACTCCTTTGAGTCATTTCAAATAATGCATCATCTTTTGTCACATTATGTCTCGGTACCTTCCTCATTAAGTCAATGCTTCAAAATCTTCGGTCATGTCATTCAATGTTCAAAGGAAAGTTGTGTGTCAAAATTACTCTCTGTAGTTCAACCTACCTCTTTTTTGTGTCGGTTAGCCTTTGAGTTAGTCCTGTGGCTACTTCATACCCAAAATTATTTCCAAAAACTTTATTCCAAGTATCGTGTCGTTGATGTGGGATTTATCATGGCTCTCCTTCGATGAGACTATTCCTACCAGACATCAACACATATTCTAGGATTTAGTCTTAGAAAGAAGTCAGTACCTTGAGACTTGTATGCCTCAATAGAAGGTTTCCTCGCTTTCGACAATAGGCTTTCATCATTGGCCTTTGATTGAAATATTTCGTCGAGTGTTCAAATTCAATTCATCTATTCACATTCGAGGGAATGTACTAGGATACCTTGGGAATAATAGACATTAATGGTGATTTCCCTTGCATTTGTTAGCAGTTCACATCATTGACTGGAAATTAAGTGGTTTCTACCATGCTCAACTTCAAGACATCTATTCGCATGGATAGAATCATACTTTCTTGAGGACGAGATGAATACCCTGGGTGTCTAGATAATGTCTAGCATGGTAATATACAATATTTTTAGGCCTTAATCACCTCAGGATATCTATCATTAGAATGCATTTCACCACTTTGGAGGAATTTTTGAGTGGAAAACTTAGATAATTAAAATCGCTCAACAGAAAATTTAATTATACAAGGGAAGAAACACTTGATGAAAGGAATTCCCTAATGATAAAGTCCTAGGTAACTACGTTTTACAAAAATTGACCCCCATGCTGACATATGATTACAAAATCCCCCACAGGGGTGCATAAATTTAATGGAGGAAAGATAAGAGGAGTGTTGGAGTCATTTACCCAACATACACACTTATTTGGTCCATTTTGGCCTAATTAATCACTATCCTAAGTTAATTGACTCGAATTGGAATAAGATGAGCACACCATGACATCAGCATGAGCACACCCACGCCTTCCTTCAATGAAGGAGGCCAACTAAGCCATCTCCTTCAATCAGGGAGGCTAACTGGGCTTCCTCCTTCAATCAGGGAGCAATTCTGGGGTGATCTAAGTGTCATAAGTGCACCAAATAGCTAATTGATTGTTGTTTCACCTAAAAATTAGTTAAGCTAAGTTGTAAAGGTGCCTCCATCAATTCATTGTCTATTCTGGGCTGATTGGGATGAACTGGAGTGAGTTAATGCACCTCCAACAACTTCTAATGACCAATATCACTTCAGTTAACTTCATCGGAGCTAATTGGAGTTAGTGATGCGCTATCATCTACTGATTGACATGAAGTGACATGTGTCTGAGTTACATTCAGTTAGACTCAGTCATCTATTACACTCTGATTCATTTAGGACTTAGTTAGAGTCAATCATGGCTATAATAGTGGTTAACTAAGTGTGTCTAGTGTTGCTGACATTCAGTTAAGCTACACCCATCCATGCAATTCGAATGACCTCCAGTGAATTCGAATTGTCTCCATTCATGCAAGTTTTGCATGACATTGTATTGTATTATTCATTACATTATTGATTATACAGAGCTACAACCTCCTATTGCATTATCGTTATGTCATTTCATGCATAATTTGTCTTGAATCTCTTGTAAGTTTGTGCTTTGTCTCAAGATTGTTGTGACAAAATTAATAAGGAGAAAGAGGAAAAAATGCCTCGCTTGAAAAACTTTGTCAAGTTCATATTGATCATCTTCATGGTACATGGTACAAGTGCATGGAACATGGTTTCCCACCTAGTTGGTTAGGTGGTCAACGAGATGAAGAAATGAATCGTCTAAAACAACATAGTCAAAAAATACTTACACAAATTAAGAAGTTAAATGATAAGAAGCAACATGTTCATAAGTCAGAACAAGAGAATTAATATCTCAAGAAATATTTCAACATGAGATTATCAAGAAATGATGAAAAAAATTATAGCCTAAGGAACCTTAATCAGAAATTGCTTGAACAGATCAAAAGGTTGAAGGATGAGAAGCAGGAGAATCAAAATCCTAAAAATAAAATTTACAAGTTAGAAAATGAGGAATAAATTTCTCGCTAAGGAATCATAATCAATGCTTGGTTGCACAAATAAAGAATTACACTAAAGCATACCCTAAAAATATCAATGAAGCACATCATCATTGTGGAACCCTTGCATTTGTGTACCAAGTAATTCAAAGAATTGATTCCTAAATTATGCATTCCACGCACAATTCAACATTTTGGAATAAATGTCCTAATTGTGCAACAAAGTTTGAGTATTTGTTGAATTTTAAAAATAAAAATATCATTTTCCACATTTGCCAAAAGATTATACACAACAAGGGAATATGTATGCAATCCACAAATGCAAAGACTCAAAGTAAGAAACTGGAGGATGAACTAGGAAAAAGTCAATGAAATGAGAGAGTATTAGTGCAAAAAATTCAAGGTCTCAAGAAGAATTTTGGCAAGAATTTATTGGAAAAAGATGAAGAAATGAATCACCTAAAATAGCATAGTCAAACATTACTTGCACAAATCAAGAAGTCAAAGGATAAGAAGCAATACGTTCATAATTTAGAACAATAGAATCAAGACCGTGAGAAAGAATTCAACAAGAGATTATAAAAAACGATGAAGATAATTCTACCCTAAGGAACCTTAATAAAAAATTGCTTAAACATATCAAAAGGCTAAAGGATGAGAAGCCGGAAAACCAAAATCCTAAAATAATTTCCACATAGAAAATGAGGAAAAAACTTTATCGCTAGGGAATTATAATCAAATTTTGCTTGCACAAATTAAGAAGCTGAAGGATGAAAAGAAAACACAACAAAAAATGTTAGATCAACATGTCAACAAAGAATCAACAACCAATAAGGAAATGACCAAGCTTGTTGAAATAGAGGATGTAAAAATCCTGACCTTGGACAAAGGAACCAATATAGATTCAACCAATAGAAAAAGTCAAAAATATGCTTATACATAAATATTATCAACCAATAGTTCACCAGAAGTATAAAAAAATGTAGATTCCAAAAATAAGACAACAAGGTACAAGGATTCTTTGTTGCAATCTTGATTATAGAATCATTGTGTTATCAATTAACTAACCAAAGAAAATGTAATGTATACAAATTTATATATAAAGATCAAATTAATAAATAAACAATAATACATAAGTAATAGTAATTAGTTCATTAATGAAGTGACATGACCTCACCAGATGCTGGTGGCATCCACGTGGGGGCATGTGGGAATCATGCCCAGTTCCGATCCATGGGCCAACACGTGGGCTAGGAACGGGGTGGTATTAACACTACTTTGGGTATGTTAATTGCTATCTTAATTTCCCCTCAAGCGATGACTCTAAGTGTGATGGAAGAGACTCAGTTACAAGACGAAATGCATTCATGGCGGAGGGATGACATTCCTAATCTTGTGTGTGTTAAGGAGTATTTATGTTCATGGCAGCTTGGATATGGAACTGTATCGAGTGTTTTGGGTTATCCTCTCATTCTTAAAACCTATTAGAAGTGTGAATCTTGAGTGTTGGGAATCATGAACCATGACAACTCACTAGAGAGGAAAGACAAGGCATGAAAGTAGCGGCTGCACAGCCTCAAGACGACGCAGGTCTAGTGATTATGGAGGGGGAGATACATTAGTGTTGTAAACGTGCGACTTGACAGATGTCTCTGAAGCAGGTATTGTGTCTCACCAGCTTGTCTCGACGTGTTTATCAAGAAAAATAAACCATTACTAGGTGGTTAAGAACATATTGGGGCTCTTGACGGAAGATGTTTAGTCACAATAGAGGAATTCCCAGGCAGTTTCCCTAGACATGAGGGATTCCATGCAACAAATTGCAGACAATTTTAATAATTTGGATGAGAACTTTGAATGGGGGAAAACCTTGTTTGATAGGAGGTTTGAAGCCGTTGGAGCAACAAAGTCCATCCTGGTAGTGGAAAATGTCACTAAAGCTGCCAAGGTAGAAAGACACCTATTACGGATACCGAAGGATGAGGAGAAGCTCTATCACTTGGGCCTATCATGGAACCTACTTGCAAAATTCTTGGACTGGAATTGGAGGACCTTTTCATGTCGCGTAAAACGAAGCCTATGCTAGTGAAGCTTTTGGAAAAGGATTCCCCAAGCTCGGATAACAAATCATGTCTGATAATTGAAGAAGACGTCAACTCTGCTCATGGTTCATGCTCATGCTAGAGGAGGTCTCTCTAGTTCGGATAATTACTGTGTTGTTTTAGTTTTTTTTGTTATCTTTGTTAGATAGGCTGCTAGATGGTAGACTGTTTAGTTTTGGGATGATGCATTTAAATTCTCTGACTTTCAAATATTTTAAGGCTTGTTTTCCCTCTGTTGGGAGGGCCATTTTTCACTCTATGCTTGTTAGAATTGTCATCATTTTTGGTCGAATGAAGTGGTGGTTTCACCTACTCAGACCGCCTTGAGGTTTGGTGAATAGACATCTCCGTAATTTGTCTCCTATTTTTTATGATATAATATATACTCTGTGTAGCTTTACAAAAAAGAAGACATGGCATGACCTAATGAAAAGACATGTCTACTGATACACGATGACGAGTTAATGCTTATTTAAGCACACTACCCCATGGAATCATATCATATCTCATATATCTTATTTTCCCATATCACATTTTTTTCTTGTATATATGGATTCTTTTCTATTGTCTTATCTATTTTGGATATTTAGTGTTTGAACCAGATTGGTTTATTTTATTGGTATCAGAGCGGTTTCATTCCATTGACATGTGGTCAAATTTATTTTTTCTCATAGCAAATCATTTGAAGGCTCATGGCCCAAAACTATTGACATAAAATTAAAAAAAGAAAAAAAAAAGGAATAAAAGATGAAGAAAAATAAAAGAGTCAAAAACAAGAAAAAGAAAGAAAAAATACATTAAAAATATAGTTTCTCTAGGGTGGTGGCCAAATATTTACTCCCATTATAAGAAAAAGATCAAAAATAAAGATAATCCATATTGTGCATAAGTAAAACGAAATTCTATGTATGCGGTAAAAAGAAATGTACTTAAAAAAATGAATACTTCCAATTTCTTTAAAGTTTACGAAATAAAGTTAAGAAAAAAATTATCTATAAATATTGGTAACTTGATAAATTGAAAAAGTTGGTAACCAAAAAGTGAAAAAAAGGGAACCAAAAAAAAGTAATTCACTTAAAAGTGATATACTCTCCAATAAAATGTATAAAAGGTAAAGACATTGTTAGAAGTTTTAATTCCAAAGTTATATGGAAACCTTTTAAGAGTTAATTATACCAAAAGAAAACTTTTAAGTACCTTCTAAATTTCAAAGGATATTAAGTTTTTTTTAATTAAAAAAGTGATTATTGTTGAGAAAAAAAAATCATTATCTCTATCTTTCAAAAACAAAAAGGCTTATTTTAGGTTCAATATTAAGAGTATATTCAAAGACAAAAAATTTGACGAAAACAAATGAAGTTTAATAATGAGAAAGTAGGAAGATTCTCTCGTACTTTAAAAATATATGTTTCAATGTCACTTAAAATAAAATGTGCAAATGGAGGGAAATATTTTACTATTTCTATTGCTCATGTCGAATGTAAAAATTATATTAGTGTTGAATTCACTAATCAGTTAGTGATTCCTAAGTCAAATATAGTTGAAATGCTAGACTTTTGGGATAAGAAGCGATATGAAATAAGCGATTTACAACCTAACATTAGATATTATACTTTCATATCACAATTCATTGTTGGATTCTTGTGGAGAGACAACGGGGACATAATTCTAGTTCACCTTGGATGGAAACATTGGGAACTTTCATCTTAAACACAAAGAAGAAGTTCTTGACATTCTCACATAAGGAGAAGAAAACAACTTTGCAAGATGTTACAAGGAAGTTAGTAGCATCATCATAAGAAGACCTTAAAGAAATATCAAAGGTGATCCTTCATAAAGTCCTCTTCTAATTAAGCACCCAGAGACACATGTTAACCTATTTAATTCCCATAGGTTCAAGCAGGTATTGATAAAAAAGGGAATTGACTAAGGACTAATAGTACTTGGAGATGCAAAGAACATTACTTATATGTTATTAAGTCATTAGCAGATTAAAAGAGGCCATTGGAGAAGTTATCAACAAGCATGTAGAGCATGTAGGCCTTAATTCACTTTACATGCGACATACAATAACTAAGTTGCATGCATGAAAAACCAATTCATGCAACCTCAAATCTATAAAAGAAGGAGAATTGATCCCTTAAGGTACCCATTTCTATTATTCACTTTTGAAAAATATATTTGAGAGCTTAGCAAGCAAGTTGGAGTTGAACGCTTGAGTCCTTAGCTAACAAATGTTTTCGGTAGCGAAATCTATTTTCCATAATCACTTCTGGGATAGATCACTCTTATCTATCACAATACTTCAAATATAATTAAACATTTATAGGGGGGTCATCACATCAAGGTGCATGGATTATTTATCTGAGAGCTAGCATCAATAAGGAGTTCATATTCTTGCATGGGCATCTTATACATTCAGGGAGCAATTCGTATTGGAGCCAAAATTCACTATATGGTCTGCATGTCTCAACCATTGCCTTTAGTAGGCCCATATTACCTTACTCAATTATCTCGGAGATCATCCTTGCCCATCCATAGCAATCACCATTGATTAAAGAAAGAAGATGGTGTATTAATTGCATAGGAGAATTGGACTTTCAAGGAGCAGTTCGAATCTGGATCAATAGCCTCCATATGCTTTGCATGTTGCTTTCATCCTCTTTAGGACCTCTATTATATTATGTGTTGATTCCAGGCATCTTTTCAACCTATCGAAGCAATTAAAAGTGATTCAAGAAGAAGGATGTGATTCTCTTAAATGCGTGAATAGTTGGGAAGGGGCAACACATTTTATGACCTAGCTTCAGTGCATGGCTTGCATGTCTCTTCCTTATTGTTTGTATACTCAAGCTATGAATATTGGTATGTCTATGATCTGTATTTGAAGCTTATTTCATCATACATTTGAGTTTTATTGTTTCTTGGGTTTGAATATGATCATGCAATTCCATATTATCGGTTGTAAACAATAAGAAACTTTGAACCAATAAACAAATACCTCAACCAATCAATATAAAGGTACAAAATATCAGTTTGGGGTATCACATCCTTCATGAAGATAAAAATTCAATACAAAATAAGGGAAAATAATTTGACAAGATGATCACTAATAAAGACAAATAAATTACTCACCTAAAAGATCATAATAAAAAACTACTTGCAAAAAATAGGAAGATAAAAGATACGAAGCAGTGTAATTAGAAGTTAGAATAGAAGAGTCACAATCTCAAGGAAAAAATCAACAGTTTATAAAAAAAAATACGAAGAAAATTATTCCCTAAAGAATATTAATAAACAATTCATGGGCTATGCATTTAAAGAGGATAATTGATTCATCAATGGTACCCCTTTTTGACCCAAAATCTAGCTCGAAGGTCTAGAGTGAGGTGATAATTTTTTCTGAACATTGTGCCCTAGTATTGAACTCGTGATAGTGGGAACAACCTAGGGGACAACATAATTATTGGTGTCATTTTTATCTAGAGTGTTCTCCTTTGGAATATAATGAAAAATATTTGTGATTCCATTGTTCATCTTTTCATTGAGCTTTAATATAGTGAAGGATGGTACCCAACATTTTGAAATTTTAAATTTTTTCAATTGGCTAGAAATTTATTGGCGTATCCATCGGGGAATGAATCTATACTCCTATTTCTATTAACTATATGTTGGTTGTGATGAGCTAGAATATATATCTAATTGAGACTACACATCCATGCCACAACAATGTAGTGGTCCCACATCATCACATATCTATGCCATATTTAGTGTTTTGGTGACACAGGTTTAGGTTAGGGATATGAATATGTCTTTCATATTTTCTTGAATTGTATTTTTAAATATCTTACCATACTATAAAAATCATGAGGAAATACCCTCCCTAGAGATGTAACCCTTAATATTTCCCAAAACACTTCACCCCTTACATGATGGATATTTAAATCATCTTCCAAAGTTCAGTGGTCATTGGCCCAATAATAATTGATTCCCATATTATGGTGGAGGTGGGAAATAATCCAATGTCGCATTGTCTATTTATAATCATATGGATTCTTGTTTTACAACATGATTTCTAACATTTCCTTCATTTGAAGAGGATGAGAAAGAAGCTCCTAGTCTACCCTTAAAAGTGAAAAATACATTGTTTAAGAACACGTTTTCAACCATTGAATATAAATATCAACAATTCATTATAATGGGCCATTAGTTTTTTATGAAATAGGGATGTCCATGAATTTTGGAGTTCATATTCAATCTGAGAGTATACTTAGGCCAACATATCATATGAATGTTGTTGGTTGGAATTCAATGAGGAAGAGTAATAGTTATTTTGGACTCCTTGGTTATCAATTAGAGGCTTATATATATACTTTTCTAAGTGAAGTGTATGAGAATTATGATGAAAATTCCAAGTAGAACATGAAATTATCTTTCACATTCCTAGTTAGCAGCAAGCATGTGTCCACTAAGTTTGGAAATGATACGATTTATCCTGAATTTCAAGTGGAGCATGAGGAAGAATATGTCTGAACTAATGATGATGCATTGCCTTCTTCTACTTTTGTATTTAGTTAGTAGTAATAGGATGCAAACTTCCAACAAACAGGTTATGAAATCCGTGAGTTATTTAAAGGACCTCTTGATATTTGGAATAATAACGTTGTTAGTAGATGCCATTTCCAACCTTCATTAGATTTTGATTTTTAATTAAATGACAAAGACCAAGAATATGATGTAGCCCAACTTAAATAGTATATTAGAGTAATGAATAATTTGGTGAATCCATTCCTTATTTGATAGAAGGTTATGTATTTCAAATTATGTTCAAATTTCATTGGATCGTGCTTTTGACATTATCAAGGAGGACAATCAACTATCCCCTAAAAAAGAGAAGGCATTGCCAAATATCGTTGCATATAATGATAAAATTATTTTGTGTTTAATGTTGAGAATGATCATCAAGGTAGAGGAAACCTTCACCCTAGGCATTTGTATTTTGAGAGCAACCTCTAAAGAGTGTCGAGTGAGATTAAATATTGGTAGGATATGATGTTTCATTTTATAGGATATGAATATTTTGAGTTCCATGATAGCCATGATTGTGAATATTATAGAGATGGAAGAGTTGATTGTACATATGGACAACCTATGAGATAGGTGAATGTGTTAACCAAGAAAAAAACTATCTCTATTTCTTATTTCTTTTCGGGTTGAGTGCTTTAAGGGTTTTCTTGTCTTGATCCAATTACAACAGGGATGAAGAAGGTTGTCCTAAAATTAGAGCAACAAGTTAAATCTTGGTAAAAGGTTATCCATATATTCTACTCCTTAATTAGCACCTCTATCCATCATGTTTTTTTTTCTTGGTGTTTTGCTAATTTTTTTGTGCCTCAATCAATTCCTTCCCCTCTTGTGCATATTTTATAGTGGTTGGGGATGTGCTTCTGTGCCCTTTTACTTAGAAAACATCCATGTCATCCATATGGAACTATCCTCCCCATAATCCCCTAAGAATAGCCTATGGGATAGACCATACCACACGTTATTTTCTGCAATCCAATCATTTTCCTATTCAACTTGATGATGAGCGCCCCCAATTTTTCCACAGTCCCCTCATTAAATAAATCATCCCAAGATTTATCCGTTAAGACATTTGCGTACCTGCCCCTACTATCCTTAAAGGCTTCACACTCTAAAATGAAATGTTTTTCTGTCTCCACCTTACCAGCAGTGAAAAAAATACACACCTTTATGCCCAAGCTTCTTTTGGCCTTTTCCAGCGCCTGGTCTCACAACGGAGTTGATGGGAATTAGTTCTTAATTGGGAAACAAGTACTTTGGATTTCCAAGGTATATTGACCCCTACGTACACCTTTTAATGTTGATTGTAGGTAGGGTTAAACTCTTCAATATAATACTTTCTCTTTCTCCCTAGGTCTTTATCCCAAGTTCGCTTGTGGAACTTATTGATAACAAAAGCCTTTATTTCTTTACTATTTGTCGGGCACATTCTCAAGCACATATCCCACTTACTAAGCCATTTAATATTTTTCCGCATCCAAGTTTCACTTCTTTTGCACAATATTTCATTGAAGACAACCTTAGGCCATCTAACTTCTTCCATTTTCTCAACTCTTTTTAGATGTCTTATGAGTCTCACCATAGTGATTGATTCAATAGAAGCCACCCTCATTTCACTCAGCATGATCTCGTATGGAACTGAACTCTTAATTTTGAACTTGCTTGTAATCATGTGTTTTTGAATATTTTCTATTTGCCTCCATTGTAAGTCAAAGGTATTGCTGGCCCAAAATTCACAACCATAGAGAACAACTGGGATCACTAAGAGCCAAAAAGGGTTTTCATATTTTTCCAGTCCCATAGCTCTGCCTCTCTGCACCTATTTTAGAAAGCATAAAACGCTTTCCAACCTCCAAGAGATCTTTTTTTTCCTACAGCCTTCCCAAATCAAATTTTTGTTGAAGTCGATTCTGAGGTACTTGTAATCTTCCACTTCATCAAGGGTAGTGTCTTGAAAGTAGAACTTATGTTGTTTATGTTTTCTTTTGCTAGAGAAAACTACCACTTTCATCTTGCTAGTATTTACTTGAATCCCAATTGTTCTACAAAAGTGCTCAAGGGAAATCAAGTGCTATTGCAAGCCAAGAGAAGACTTAGCAATCAAAATAAGGTCATCTGCATACAAAAGAATCCTTATGGCAGACTCACCCACAAGGGCACCATCCCCACCCTCTAAGTTTAACCACTCTTCAAGTTTGTCAATATATGAGCCAAAAATGGCAGGGGATAATGGGCACCCTTGCTTGACCCTGATATCACTTCTAAAACTTTCAGAGATACCATCTAATGTTCTGATTTTGACTTTGACCTCCTCATATAACCTGTGAACAGCTGCTCTAAGATGTATAGGAACCCCAAGTTGACCATTGTTCTCCCAAAAAAAAGTGTGTGTGATTGGAAAGTGAAGGTTCTACCAACAGTTGCAATGTAAGTTTGGAAACCCTGTCGATCATTCCCAAAGGCATGTGGCAAGAATATCACATATCTACCAACCATTTCAATGGAAAATTTAAGCGATAAAACATTAAAGCAGTGAAAGTTATGGAAATAAAGCTAACTTCTCTTCAAAATGGATCACCTCATACTTCAAACCCCATCAACAAATTCAAAGTGCCTCGTCGCACCTTTCCAAAGGAGTCCTCCCTTACCAAGTTCTCACTCGGTTCTATGTGAAACAGATCGATATCATATGTAATGAAACAATCCATTGACCAAATAAGGTGAAATTAAAAGGCCACACGTCGACATTCCAGTCCTAATCGACCCCGTTGAGGTAGGTTTTTCTTGACACATTTAGGTCATTCTTGTTATATATATTTTAGCAAGATCTGTTCTCCCCTATCATTGAATATGGGTAAACAAGAGTCAGATCCTTTCAACATTTTAGTTTAGGCATCAAAATTTTATACAATAGTTGAACTATTTAGGGTGATGTCTCAACTTCATTTGTATTGCATTGTTCAATAGTTGAGAAACAACACATGAGTGGATGTTAGAGAAAAACAGAGGAGATAGGAGATTCTGTAGTAGCCATTATGGTCGCAGAGTCATAGGTAACTCCATAGAGAGTATCATTTCCTTTGTATTTTCAATTTGACATAAAGAGTAATGCATGGTCCTCATTTGTGGCTAGGTTTTTCCCCATAATGGATTTTTCTAGGGTATATGTTGTGCTATTGTGTGGATTGTGTACTTTTCCAATTATTTGACATTCAATAAAAAAATAAGTTAATAAAATAAGAACTAAGTTGTAAGATCTGTTGTTATGAACTGTTCTAGTGGAATATCCATGGCATTTTATAAATCATATGGGTATAAGAGCAATTTTCTTTTTGGGTTTTGTGGGTAACACAAGATCCAGTAGTTGCTCAAAAAATGTCTTCAAACCCTAGCCATGATGAACAAGTCTATTTAAGGAGCGACAAATGATTATTAGTAGTGATTTTCAACACTCGGAATATAATTCGTTGATATCTCACACAAGATATCAATCCTCATGTCGACTCTAGAGAGAAAGTTTGGACCTTTCGGGGATTTTGGAGGTTCTAACTCATATTTTTGATTTGATGGGAAATCAGAAGATAAAAGTGACCCAAAAAGGGAGTCAATGAAAGAGATCGAGAAAACAAGAGAGAGCAATCGAGTTCTTGTACTAATATTTGTTCCCATAATCTCTTCAATATGGGAGCGAAAGTTGACATCAAGCGGTGTCGAGATGATATCAATGCTCTGAAATTAAATCATTGGTTGCAGCAGTTCAAGGTTTATTTTAGGATCCATCAAATAGTCTAGGATCAAAAGATTTGATTTTCACTAAAGTTAGAGGACCATGCATTGACCTGGTGGGAAATCCACATGGAAGCACTTAGACTAGAGGGTGATTCACTAGAAACTAACTAGGAGAACTTTAAGACCCTCATTAAGTCCCAATTATACCCTATCGGTTACATAGAGGACTAGTGGATTCATTGGAATTAATTCAGGGAAAGGTAGGGTTAGAGTGTGCAAGATACACCACCAAGTTTAGGAAGATGGCTATCATGTTGGGTATCTCACCCAAGAACCTAGATGTATTCCTCAAGTATCTAGGGGGCTTACATAGTCACAAATAGAGGTAGGTGATTATCTTCAAGCCCAAATCAATTAATGAATCATGTTCACAAGTATAATACCTAGAAAACATAGGCCAAAAGAAAGGATAACCAAGTGGTTCAAAACAAAAAGAGAGCCAAGATGCTACCAAGGAGGGGAAGAAGAAGTGGAAGGGAAAATATTAGAAGACTATAGCCATGGAATATCAGTGCAAGGGTTCGAAAAACCATTGTAATATTTGTGATATCAATGATTACATTGAAGAAAAGTGTTGGAAGCTACATCCATAGTTGAACCCCACGAACCACAAGAAGGATTCCCAGAAGAAGAATCTTCTAGCCACAGAGTCCAGCAAGGAGTTAGAATGCAAATCAGATGTGGATATATGTACCATAGTGAAAAAGGAGAATATGAGTACCCTCCACCCTAAGGAAGAGAAAGAGATGAAATAACTCTTCCACATCAAGATCTAGGTCAAGAAGACCAAGATCGATGCTATATTCAATTATGGTTCAAAGGAAAACGTCATAATAAAGGATTTGGTACATAAGATTGGATTGGAAATACATGATAATCCTAGTCCCTACCCATTGGTATGGGTAAATAAGGATGCATAAATCAGAGTCACGAAACAATGCAATATCAAGTTTACCATAAGTTTAGAGTATGTTGATGGTAGACTTAGTACCCTTGGATGTTTGTGGTGTATTGTTTAGAAGACCCTACATGTATATGAGGGATTTAATATTCATGAGGAGATCCAACCAATACCGCTTGATCAAGGATGGGAAATCCTTCATGATCAACACACACAAAGATAAATAAAAAATCTCTTTGGTAAGTGCCAACCAAGAGAAAAAAAATAATTAGTTCAAGTCAGAAGTTTATATGTCTTTTCTTAAGACAAAATCAACAAGAAGGCGAATCACCAAAAGTGAAGGAATCCCTAGAGGGATGTACCAAAGAGAAAAAACATCAATTGGGTATCCTTTTGAAAGCATGCATATAAATGTTCCATGAGCATAAAGGGATGCCTCCTAAGAGGGAGGTGGATCAAGAGATACAATTATTGTCGGATTCTTCGTTTTTGAACATCAAACTATACAAAAAGTTTGTCACAGAACATATGAAGTGAAGAAGTAGTTGCAACAATTGTTGGATCAGGGTGTGATCTGATTAAGAACCTCACCTTGTGGGTCACCTATCATCATAGTACCCAAGACATATGGGATTTAGAGGATGTGCATCGACTATAGAGCCTTGAAGAAGATTACACTCAAGATTTGGTGCCCTTTTTCCAAGATTGATGATTAGTTGGACCAGTTACAACATGCTAATTACTTCACCAAGTTGGATCTCAAATTGGGATACCACCAGGTGCAAGTGAAGGAAGAAGACACCTGGAATACCACCTTCAATACTAGGAAAGGTCTATATGAATGGTTAGTAATGCCTTGGTTTATGCAATGCACCACATACATTTATGTGTTTGATGAATGATGCATTATGCCCTTTCTTATATTCATTTTTATAGTATATTTACATGACATACTTGTTTATAATGTTACTTGGGAAGAGCACATATCACATCTCAAGAAAGTGTTAGAGACTTTGAAAAAGTACTAGTTTTTGGCTAATTAGAATAAATGTCAGTTCACCCAGCAGTCCTTGGTGTATTTGGAGTATGTGATTGGTGGTGGAGAACAAAAGATTGATCATGCAAAAATGGAGGCCATCACAAAGTGGCCTACTCCTACAAATGTCAATGAAGTTAGGAGCTTTTGGGGGGGAACACAATACCTTTATAAGTTCATATATCCTTTTCTGCTATGGCTGCACCCCTCCATGCCATAACAAACAACAATAAGGGGTTCCAACAAGGAAAGATTCAACATAAACCCTTTGAATATCTCAAGAAAAAGATCATTTAGGAACCATTTCTCATATTTCCTAATTTACAGAAGTCTCTCGAATTGGAGATATATGCAAGTGGGTATGTTGTGGGAGCAATGTTGATTTAAGGAGGGATTCTAGTATGTTATCATTCTGAAATGTTTTTTTTAGCACCATATTTGAATAATTTTGGATTATTGAAGGCTTTGGGAAATGACCCTATTTGAAAATACTATGAAGGCTCCCTTTAAGGTAACAAAGGCACATGAAGCATTCATAGTGGACCGTGGGATGATGAAATGGTTTGGATCCATGGTGGTGGATCATTTTACTTTTGGAATAAGCAGCAGTAGAAATAAGGTAAAGAAAGTCATGAATTGACAGTTCGAAGCCAGGAGGGTGAAGATCAACAGTGAATAAGAATTTCATGAATCGGAGATGCAAGGTAGAATGCAGTCTTTATATTTGTGGACTATGTTAAATGGGAGAAATGTTGGAGGGTTGATATTGATCCAAAGCTATATCAACGATGCTAAAAAATTATGCTCGGTGAACATGCTCGGTCAAAGAAACTTTTCCAAATCGTAGAATGTGTTAAAAGGAGAAAGGATCAGACGACTGAGATAAAGGTGGAGATAGATCTGCGGTCGTAGTCAATTCCACGATATGAACTAGCATGACTAAAGTCGATATTTTGAATCGCGAAAAGTGGTAGGGGCTCGAAGAATCAATAGTCATGACACGAGGTCAAGGTTGATCGATGGACGTGGTAAATTCCACGATCTAAAGGTTCCCAATAGATTGAATGAGGGAAGATTGACAAAGTGTTAAGGTCTTCAAAGTTGAATGGTCCCAATGAAGGTAGTTTAGCGATTAACGGTTGATGTTGGTTCCCCCAAATCAAGCTACACATATTGATAGTGTTGGAACTTCAGTATGAAGAGCCTGCATATCAAAGGCTTAGATTGCAAAGAGAAATAGATCTACGGTACAGATTGTGTGGAGGTGCACGAGGGTTATGCGACATAAAAAACTATAAAAGTATCTACCTAGAGTTGAAAAAGGTTCGTCTTTTCTGGAGCCTTGAAATTGACAAACACCCTGACTGCGTACATAGTGCCAGCGTGGAAAAACCAGAGAACTGTGCTAAGTGACAAGGAAGGCACCCTAATACTTCATCGGTACTGTTGAAAATGGATAAAATGGAGGAGATAGAGGTAGTAGAGGTGGGGGATAATGAGGAATTAGGGGTTATTGGTCGGAAGGATGAAGAAAGTTTCGTAGATGAAAATGTTGAAATATTTGATACTATTCTATTAAACGAAATAATTGAAACTTCTAAAAGTAAACTGAAAATTATTAAGGACCAAGGTAGAGACACCTGTGGTGTTTTTAAGTCCTTTTTTCCATTTTTTCTCTATTAACCAGACCCCCCATTGCCCCGAGTTTGTTGAATGGTGTGCAGACAGTTTTTCTGCCACTGAAGGAGTCATCATGAATAAATCCAAGTCCAAAATCCTTTGCCCTGTTCAGGCTCCTGTCATTCATAAATCCCTCCATGTCCCAAACGAATTTGTCCACACATCCCAAGAATACAAACAAGAGAGTATTATACAATTCTTTAGAGAGTCCACATTCAAAAATAAGGAAGCTTTCCTGAAGTCTTGTTCAAAACCTAATGTTGAAGTTATCAATCTGTCTTACCCTATTGACCTGAGTCTGTTTAATGAAGAAACCCAATGGTGCAAAACCTTGGCCAGTCAGTTTCTAGGGTTAGATAATAGTAGTGATTTCACAGAGTCTTTGTTAAGTTTGTTGTTTGTCTTGAGTACTTTCTAGATGGAGGATGAACTTCTAGGTCATTCTTTTCAATCCTGCTGCCTTAAATTTGATGAGTTTCTAACTGAGAACATTCATTCTCAGTTAGCTAACTTCCACGATAACAGAGTGTTCAGACTCCAATCCTTTTTATTAAGAATATTCTTGTCTTACAATGAAGATAATTTACAGACACCTTACTGTGAATTCATGAACTTTTTGATGGCAGAGGTATATGATGTTTTCTTTCAAGAAAGGTTGCCCAAGGTGTTTCCTAAGATGAAGGAGATGCTCCAACTATCTCCTAGAAAGATGATAGGAAATTGGTTCCTGACAAAATTTGAAACAGTTATAAGACTATATGGTTTTGTGCATCAGCCATATGTCCTTCCAGCCTTTTTGACACTCAAGATTGTTTCCTTGGAATTGATTAGGAAAAGGATTACTGTTGAAGAAGAGCACATTCTGAGCTATAGGAAGAGTTTAGGTATTAATTTTCCCTGGGATATAGGACCATACAATGTCAAAAGTAGAACTTCCCTACCAGTGGTTGATAGGCTTCTCAAAAGCATGGGATTTTCTTTGGGAGAGACCATAAATTATGACCCACACCAGATAATTTACAGAAGGAGACAGGCTAACAAGAATAAATAGTTTGAGCACACAGAAATAGTTGGGCTTAGAGAAGCAACAAATTGGGAATACTATCCTAACTATACTACAAAGGATATCAGCATGGAACAAGACTCTGTCTCATCCCTTCCTGGAAACAATTCTTCCCAAATGAACCTGTCTAACATAGTTGCAATGGTTGGAAATGTCTCATCGTTGATAATATTTTCAGGAAGTGAAAAGAAAAGGGGACATTCATATGTCATGGATACTAACGAAATAGATATTGCTAGCACACCAAAAGAGTAGAAGGTTGAACCAGAAAAGCCAATGGTGCAGGTGAAGAAAAGCAATATGAAAGGGAAGGAGGAGAAAAGCAATGTAAAGTGCAAACAAAGACAAGAATAATCCAAAGCAGTTGGGTTAGAAATTTAGGAGTATGTATATGGTGGACAAACTCCAAGCAAGTATGTATCTAAATAAGATTGGATGAACACTTACAGAGAGAAGGCTGATAAAACTTTTGATGAGACAGTAAAGTTATATGAGGAAATAAGACAATTACCCAAGCCCGATGTACCATTGAAAACTATATGGGATCATGCTATAGACACCCTGATTCTGGCCATGATAGTGGGTAATAACGTGTCAGAGGTTAAGGTGAATATACAAAATATTCCCACTACGGATATCATACACCTTAAAAGAGAAACCAGTGATATCTTAAATACCAGATTGCTGAAGGCTACATTACAGATGTCCAAGCTAGAGTCAATTAAAATAAAAACTCAAGGCCTCTTGAGTAAAGTAAGAGTTGAGAAAAAGGCCCTTATAATCAAATTTAAAAGTTGCAAGATGAATTGGTGAAGGTGGATGGACAAGCAGATAAGGGAGCATTGGATCAAAAGTTGTTGGAGGAGAAAGAAAAGGATATTTAGGTGCTTAAAAAGAATTTGAAAATTCCTTCTACTCAGCTCATTCATACCTCTGAGTTAACTGAGTTTGAGAAGGAAAAAGAAGCATTAAACACTGATTTGACTGATTGCAAAGCCAAACTATTGAATCTTGAGGAAAATGAAAAAACAATGGGAAGTAGATGCCAAACTTCTGATAGAGAGTGAAGAATATCTAAAAAGTTAAGTTGGAAACAAAGGAAAAAGAGTTTCAGGAAAAGTGTAAAGAAGTTTAAAATCAATTTGTAGATGTTTCTGGAGAAATAGATGCAAATTCTCTGTCTAAGGCAATGTCTCGGATAGGCCTGAAGGATACTGAGCTTACAAAGTTGAAACAACATATTAAGGAATTAGAAGAGAAAAATGAAAAAGAGGAACAAGAGAAGAAGAAGGTATATGATAAATGTCAGGAATTGATAAACCAAAATGTCAAATTAAACAAGCAAGTGGTTGGCAAGATGGCCTTGCAAGGGGCCAAGAATATGATCTGGGATAAAATTATTTCAGAAGCTAACAAGTTCAAACCTTATTTAGATCTCATTACAGATCAGGAGGATGCTTTGAAAATGGCCAAGAAAAATGTTTTGATAGTAAAACAAGAATTGCATAAGAGACCAGCAGAGGTAGCTCAAAATGTTATCAATTTTCTAAGCACCTTATCAGAAGATCAAACCAGCAGGTGTGGTATCCAAAACAGAGTTGATGTTATTTCTGGGGCTAGAAAAGTGGTTGGAAAACAAAGGATGTTGGATATTGTACAAGCCAATATTAATATTATAGATCACAAAGTCAAACAGGTGATTAATTTATTTAAACCATTGGTAAACGGGGGGGTTCCGTACTTCTGGGAAGAAAAAGGACCATTACTGTCTCAGAAGGACTATTTGGAGCAATTAGTTATTTGTAGGTCAGACAACAACATGTTCAGAGATATGCAGCAAGCCCTATCTGGAAAGACCATCTTTGATAAATTGGCTAGAGAATTTGAATTACTATCTAATTTTAAAGCCACCTGTGCTACAATACCTAATTTCTCATACACAAAACATATGGAGCTCAGAGTAATAGCACATGACATGGTTGTTGCAAATTTTCCTAGTCCTGATCAATGGATATTAATTCAACAGTATGGATCGAATAAGTTCAGACTATAGCCATGAAGATAGCAAGGAGGGTATCCCAAAAGGATTTTCTTCAAAGCATTCCTAGTCGTGATAGCCTCTCTCCTATTTCATACAGCTGTCATCGGCTGAGATATGCAGAAAAAAGGCTTTTAGCCTATTTTTCCAGTAGTCCACAGTTTATTTCTGTCTTATGTAAATTGTGGTGTATATGCCACGTTCGAGTTTGTTAGAAGTTTTTTCTTCGTCTTGTAACTAATTTTGATTCTAAGGTCGGTATAGGAGGTCCGAGACATTATAAATTTACCTCCTACAGAGGGAGAAAGGGTGGGAACCCAAGTAATTTTGGAGTTGTATGTTTTCAGGTGCTTCTTAATAAAATTGTAGAGCTGAAGTTGGTTATTTTCCAGAGATTCATGTGTTATTCTATGTTACAGTATTTATTTCCCTTTCCCATGTGAATGTTCTTCCAGTTTATCTGTTCATTATGTTTTCTTTCACTTCTGGAATGAGGGTATAACAGTTTTAGAATTCATGTTAGCATGCTCTAGCTGTTATTTTCATATGTCCACAAAACCTTTCTTCCAAAATTAATACATAATTCATTTCATAATGCTCTGTGTTGATGGTCTATTCATGTTCTTCATTTTCCACCAAACAATTATAATTTGACTGTGACTGAGTAGCTATCTTACCTTTGTGTTAGAATTCCCATGCATAAAGTTTTGTTACCTATATTTCACATCTTAACTCCATAGCCCAATGGTCCTGTGTCCCGTTTCAACCAATATTACAAACTAGACCCATTTTCACTTGTATATATCTAGCCTTGTTAATATTTTGTGAGAGATCCCTCTCGAAAGAGAAGAAAGCCAGTATTCCTTTCAAAAGTGGTTTTTCTATTACCTGGGAATAAGCCTTCACAACCTTTGGTAAATTTTCAATGCTAACAAAATGGCGTCGTTGCCGAGGAATGAAAGTGCATATAAGCCTTAGGAAGAATGAAAAGGATTGCAAAGTTTCAAGAAAGAGATTTCTATAGGAAAACATAAGTTGCTACATTCATAAGAAGGTTATACATTTTCCCTAGTGACTTCACATTCATTTTGATTAGTATTACGTGAGACATCCTGGCTTTCAAGAGATCACATATGAGAGGTAATACTAATACTAAAACTTTTCAAAGTGTGGAAAATCCAAAAAGAATACTTAGAAATAGAAATAAAGAAAAAGTAAATATTCCTCAGTTTGGTACATCATCATCTCAAGATTTACATAACATACCAGAGTCTGAATGGGAAATTAGTGTTGAAACATTACTGTCAAAATCAAAGTCTGAGTCTGACCTAAAGAAAATTGAGACTAACCCTAGTAGATTGGAATCATATATTCTTGACACTTTATGGTTAAACCTGGAGACCTCAATGAAAGCTAAAAAAGGTGCCCCTATTTTTTGGAACCCTCAATTTCCTATCTCCCAGCCTATTCAGAATCCTTTAGTTATTCAGCCTGTACCACTTGCTCCAAACCCACCTATACCAATGATTTTAGCTAGATTCGCTCCATTGGCTCTACCTGCAGTATTACATGACCTTTCTTTGAACTATGCCCAAATAATTTCACTATATGATGGAAAGAGGAAAGTGGTTTCACTCCCTCTCAACCCTATATCAGTAGAAGCACCTTTCCAGCATTGGGGGTTATATTTAATTGGGGAAATAAATTTCTACTCCTCAGGACAACATAAGTGGATTTCAACAGCAACTGATTATTTTACAAAATGGATTGAAGCAATTCCCACTAGAAGATCTACAGAAACAGTAATAATGGATTTCCTAGAGAATAATATTTTAGCAAGATTTGGTTGTCCTAAAAGAATTGTAACAGATAATGCACTGGCTTTTAATTCCAAGAAGATGATTAATTTCTGCCATAAGTATCATATAAGTCTAAATTATTCTACTGCCTATTATCCACATGGTAATGGACTGGAAGAATCCTATAACAAATGTCTGGTGAGGATAATTAAGAAGTTGTTGGAAGAGAATAAAAGAGCATGGCATACAAAGCTGAAATACGCTTTATGGGCTGACAGAATCAGCACAAAGAGGGCTATTGGGATGTCACCATTCCAATTGGTGTATAGGAATGAGCTGATTTTTCCAGCATCCTTATGAGTACAAGTAATGAAATTCTTACAGGACCAACAGGATGAGCCTAATCATATGCAAAGAAGACTAAACCAGATTATTGAACTAAATGCGCCGAGGGATAAAGCCTATGATAAGGTACAGATACATCAGGAGAAAATGAAGAATACCTTTGACAGAAAAATAAAAGAGGACATTTTTCAAATTGATGACTTGGTATTAAAATGGGATGCTCCACATGAAGATAAAGGAAAGCATGGTAAGTTTGATTATTTATGGGTAGGTCCATACATCATTGCAATGCACAAGGGAAACAATTTTTTTACACTACAATATCAATATGGGTCACAGTATGAAGGAGGCCTAGTGAATGGGAGATTTCTAAAGCCATTACTTGGAGTAAGGAGGAGGAGTTCTATGTATTCTAGTGTAAATATTTTTACTTTCAATCAGCACATATGGTGGGCCAGAAGATTTGAATCCCACGGAGAAGGCCCTAAGATCGGGAGGGTAGCCATTTTTCGATTTTTATTTTCTTTCAGAAAGACAAAATAAAATAAAAAAGACTTGATTTGTTAATGGATTTGGAAACTGGTATACGAGGTTCTTTGCTACCTCGCTAGGAGGATAGCATCCCTAGTGGAGCCATCTGTTAGCACCATATTTGAATAATTTTGGATTACTGAAGGCTTTGGGAAATTATCCTATTTGAAAATACTATGAAGGCACCCTTTAAGGTAACAGAGGCACATGAAGCATTCATGGGATGATGAAAGGGTTTGGATCCATGGTGGTGGATCATTTTACTTTTGAAATAAGCAGTAGAAAAAAAAAGGTAAAGAAAGTTATGAATCGACAGTTTGAAGCCAGGAGGGTGAAGATCAACGGTGAATAACCATTTCGTGGATCGGAGATGCAAGGTAGAATGCAGTCTTTAGATTTGTGGAGTACGTTAAATGGGAGAAATGTTGGAGGGTTGAGATTGATCCAAAGCTAGATCAATGGCGCTAAAAATGTTCGCGTGGTGAACATGCTCAGTCAGAGAAACTTTTCCAAATTGAAGAATGTGTTTAAAGGAGAAAGGATCAAACGAATGAGATAAAGGAGGAGATAGATCTGCGGTCATAGTCAATTTCATGATCTGAACTAGCACAGATAAAGTCAATATTTCAAATTGCGAAAAGTGGTATGGGCTACAAGGATCAACAGTCACGACACAAGGTTGGGGTTGATCGACGGATGTGGTAAATTCCGTGATCTTAAGGTGCCCAATCGATTGAATGAGGTAATATTGACAAAGTGTTAAGGTCTTCAAAGTTGAATGGTCTCGATGAAGGTAGTTTAGCGATTAACGGTTGATGTTGATTCCCCCAAATCAAGATGCACATATTGATAGTGTTGGAACTTCAGTATGAAGAGATTGCATATCAAAGGCTTATATTGAAAGAGAAATAGATCTACAATACAGATTGTGTGGAGGCGCATGAGGGTCATGCAACATAAAAAACTATAAAAGTATCTATGTGGAGTTGAAAAAGGTTTGTCTTTTCTAGAGCTTTGAAATTGATGAACACCCTGACTGCATACAGAGTGCCAGCATGGACAAACCAGAGAACTGTGCTAAGTGACAAGGTAGGAACCCTAATACTTCCTCAGTACTATTGAAAATGGATAAAATGGAGGAGATAGAGGTAGTAGAGGTGGGGGATAATGAGGAATTAGGGGTTATTGGTCGGAAGAATGAAGAAATTTTCATAGATGAAAATGTCGAAATCTTTGATACTATTCTATTGAACGAAACAACTGAATCTGCTAAAAGTAAACTAAAATTTCTTAAGGACTAAGATAGCGATACCTGTGGTTTTTTTAGGTCCTTTTTCCATTTTTTCTTTATTAACCAGGCCCTCCATTTCCCCAAATTTGTTGAATGGTGTGCAGACAGTTTTTCTGCCATTGAAGGAGTCATCATGAATAAATCCAAGTCCAAAATCCTTTGCTATCTTCAGGCTCATGTCATTCATAAATCCCTCCATGTCCCAAACGAATTTGTCCACACATCCCAAGAATACAAACAAGAGAGTATTATACAATTCTTTAGAGAGTCCACATTCAAAAATAAGGAAGCTTTCCTGAAGTCTTGTTCAAAACCTGATGTTGAAGTTATCAATCTATCTTACCCCATTGACCTGAGTCTGTTTAATGAAGAAACCCAATGGTGCAAAACCTTGTCCAGTCAGTTTCTAGGGTTAGGTAATAATAGTGATTTCACAGAGTCTTTGTTAAGTTTGTTGTTTGTCTTGAGTACTTTCTAGATGGAGGATGACCTTCTCGATCATTCTTTTCAATCCTGCTGCCTCAAATTTGATGAGTTTCTAACTAAGAACATTCATTCTCAGTTAGCTAACTTCCACGATAACAGAGTGTTCAGACTCCAATCCTTTTTATTAAGAATATTCTTATCTTACAATGAAGATAATTTACAGACACTTGGGATAGTGATCACTGATGACATGACCAAGAATTACTATGAATTCATGAAATTTTTTATGGCAGAGGTATATGACATTTTATTTCAAGAAAGGTTTCCCATGGTGTTTTCTGAGATGAAGGAAATGTTGCAGCTATCTCCTAGAAAGATGATAGGAGATTGGTTCCTGACAGAATTTGAAACAGTTATAAGACTATATGGTTTTGTGCATCAACCATGTGTCCTTCCAGCCTTTTTCACAGTCAGGATTTTTTCCTTGGAATTGATTAGGAAAAGTCTTACTGTTGAAGAAGATCACATTCTGAGCTTTAGGAACAGTTCAGGTATTAATTTTCCTTGGGAGATAGGACCATACACTATCAAAAGTAGAATTTCCCTACCAATGGTTGATAGTCTTCTCAAAAGCATGGGATTTTCTTTGGGACAAACCATAAATTATGACCCATACCAGATAATTTCCAGAAGGAGACAGTCTAACAAGAATAAACCTTTTGAGCACACAGAAATAGTTGGACTTAGAGAAGCAGTAAATTGGGAAGATTATCCTAACTATACTACAAAGGATATCAACATGGAATGAGACTCTAGCTCATCCCTTCCTGAAAACAATTCTTCCCAAATGAACTTGTCTAACATAGTTGCAATGGCTGGAAATTTCTCATCATTGATAAGTTTTTCAAGAAGTGCAAAGAATAGAGGACATTCGGATGTCATGGATACTGACAAAACAGATATTGCTATCACACCAAAAAATTAGAATGTTGAACCAGAAAATCCAATGGTGTAGGTGAAGAAAATAAGTATGAAAGGGCAGGTGGAGAAAAGCAATGTAAAGGGAAAACAAAGACAAGAAGAATCCAAATCAACTGGGTTAGAGCTTCAGGAGTATGTATTTGATGGAAAAACTCCAAGCAAGTATGCATCTAAAGAAGATTGGTTGAACACTTATAGAGAGAAGGCTAATAAAACTTTCTATGAGATAGTAAAGCTATAAGAGGAAATAAGACATTTACCCAAGCCAAATGTAGCATTGAAAATTGTAAGGGTTCATGCTACAGACACCCTGAGTCTGGCCATGACAGTGGGCAATAAAGTGTCAGAGGTTAAGTGAACCTAGAAAATATTCCCAGTACAGATATCATACACCTTAACATAGAAATCAATGATATCTTAACTACCATATTGCTGAAGGCTACATTACAGATGTCCAAGATGGAGTCAAGTAAAATAAAAACTCAAGACCTCTTGAGGAAAGTAAGATTTGAGAACAAGGCCCTTAGAATCAAATTTAAAAAGTTGCAGGATGAATCGGTGAAGGTGGATGGATAGACAGATAAGGGAGCATTGGCTCAAAAATTGTTGGATGAGAAAGAAAGGAAATTCAAGTGCTTAAAAAGAAGTTGAAAATTCCTTCTACTCAGCTCATTTAGACCTCTGAGTTGACTGAGTTTGTGTTGGTCACTCTATATGCCAGTTAATTAAAACCATCATGAAGAATGCTCAATATAAATTGTTAACCCAGGGAAGTCTTTTATTTCAAAGATAACTTACACTATCTGCGCTTAAACACTAAGTAGTTGATGATTGAATAAACTGTCCTGCATATATATTTTTGTCAAACTTCTCCCATAATCAAAACTGATCTAAACTACCTATCTAAGCATTCAGGATTGCAATTACTTCCTACAAATTCAATCCAGTAATGAATGATTCCTGAAATAAATATCTAGAATTAATTTTGGAGAAACTTAAATCCTAATTTACTAGACTGTATGTAGATCCATTGTGACTAGCTAATCCAATCTTAATCTAGAAATGAGAAATTACAGGAATTGAATCAACAGTTCTAAACCATAGTCTACCTAAATTAGCAAACCTAAGCAAGGCAAGTAATTGAAAGGAAACTAAGGGAGAGCTTGATTGTTACAGCTACTACACACATGCATAAAAGAAGCTAACCTACACAGTCGACTGTCACACCACACTGTTATAGCTTAAAGGAAATGCAAGTACTGAGTATTCAAGGAAACACAACTATTAACATGATTGTTGCAACTACTGAAAAAAATGCATATAATGTAACATCCACACCACACAAATAATTAAGAAAACATCTAATTAACTTGGTGATATTTGTGGGAAGGCGGTCCCAGCCTTTGAACAGAGACGCCGAAACTAACACAAGTTAAAACATATAAATCTGAAGAATCTTGCTCCTTGTATTAAAATGGTGAAATGAAGATACAGTCTCTGTTACGGATTACACAACAAAATCTGATATTGTCCAACCCCTGAATCTGAACTCTTCCCTGTACTTATACATCAACAAACGTAACCCTCTCCCACGAATATCAGGTAGCCATGAAGATCTACAATCTTCAAGCTGCCCTATTAAATGCGTTATTACAGCTATGAGTGAATTAAACAGAGGTAGGGAATATAGGCAATTCTGTTGCCTGAGCTAGTAAATGAATAACATAACCAATTAAGAACGACATGGATGATTGCAGCTAACTTCAAGCAGTGGTGCACTATTGTAGCTCAGTCTATTGCAACCGTGTCTGTCGCATCCATGTCTGTCGCAGCCCACGTAGAATGATGACGCTTGGTTGGATCTGTGTGTATTGATGGGACTGGAAAGTCACAGCTAACAGTGGATGCTCATATCCTCTCTGGACCACTTGGGCTGCTACACTTGTAATCTCTCACGGCTTGCACTATCTTTGTGAAATCATAACGAGTTAGCATAATGCAAGAAGCAAAGTCTCGATTACAACAATCATAAGCATTAATAAGATGAAACAATAAATAATCATACCTGTGAAGATTCAGAGCTAAATTCATGAAAGAATGTCTATTTGGTGTGAAAAATGGAGCAATACAAGACAAATAGGGTATAAGGGGTGTGGTTAAAAAGGGGCATTTTGGGACCCAACATCTCCCCCCACCTGCTCTGTTGCATGTCCTCATGCAACAACCTCCATTAGTATGAATCAAAATCTCGAACTGTGCCTCTCTCATGAAGAGATGAAAAGTTGTAGGAGGATTCAGGTGACTCCCTCCCATCTAGATATCCATTATGGGAAACCCAATATTTCCAACACTGCATTTCTTCTACTTTTGTCAAAGAAAAATATTCCCTATAAGGTTTTGTTGGCCACCAAATAAGCGCGAATTTAAATTTAAGCCCCAACCAGTTAACTCCACATTTCCTCATACAATCAATGTACCCTTCAACCCTAGGGAGAGCCTGTTTAAAATTCTTGAAACAATAAGGGTCCCTTTTCTTAATTGATGAAGGAGAATCCTACCACTTATGCTTACTGCCCTCCAAATCCAAACGTTGCTGCCTGGAAATCTGGCTAACACAAGTCACAGATGACTTGCTCTTAAAGCTCGATCAACTGCTGAGTCTGGATGGGACATTTAATCCTATGTGCTTGATGATTATGAATAAGTCGAGGGGATTGAGGTTCACACCAAATCTAGAGATTATAGTGAGCCTCATTGTGAGAGCTTGTCTAAAATTAATCCTCCCATTGCACATGGTTGCTGACAAAGGAATAAAAGGCCCTAAGTTGTACATCACCTATGTGAGGAGTAGGATTTGAATGTTGGTACAAGGGACAAACCCTTTCATGTAAATAGAGCTCACACAAAAGATTCTGATCAGTGAAGCTACTTTTCATAAATGTTTCCAAAAAATAGTCTGAAGATGCTAATTCATAAGGTCTCCCTCCCTTTTTTTATTGCCTTCATCTTAAACCAAGTGAACTGTTCATATAAAAATACAAGATAAGAGGAAGATGGAGCTCTAGAGCTCATCAATTCTCGAGAGAGAACGTACAGTTGGTCTTTCTCTTTTTGCATGGACTTGAACTTCTTGAACTTTCTTATGAGATTTAGCTTCTATTGATGGAGCTCCTGAATCCTCTATCCCTTCTGTAGGGTTTGTTGTTGCTACATCCTCACCTGATTCTTCTTCATGGTTATCGGATATTTTTCATCCCATTCTTCCTGATTATCTGATTTTGTCTCATCCCCTTCTCCTTGCCTATCTGATTCTGCCTCATCTTACCCCCCAACTAAATTGGAGGGACTCTGGTCCTCCTGTTCTTCTGCCATTCCCCCCAATTGGGTTGGTGCCTCCTCTTATTCCTGTGTTTCAACACCCCTCAAGAGTGCAGGTGCTTCATACTCTATTGGAACACCAGGAAAAAGGGCAGGTCCCTGGTTTATTTGGGGTTGGCCAGTAAACTTCTCCCAGGTTTGGTTTCTCTGGGCTAAGGCCCTTAAGATGAGAAATTTAATCAAGTCGAGACAGGTAAGGCACGAGTATGGGTGTCTGTCCTATTTCACAAATCCATCCATATGATGCAAATCTTTAAATAGATAAAAGGGCATATTGATTAAAGCCCTATGGCGTAAATGAGACAGTAAAGGGAATTCATAGAAATACATAGTTTGATATCTACCTTCACACATAATGTACTTCGTTAAGAAGATCGCCACTGCATTCCAGGGATGAGGTAGTGATTGTAATGCTATCCCCCTCTTCGCTTGGCAGACCTATTCACCGGTAGCAAAAACTCCTCCATTGCAGCAGCATTTCTAATTCGTCTTCCAAACTAGGCTCTTCCACTTTGAGGAAAGCTCGTGACATATACTACAATATCCTCAATAACTTATATATGTAAACCCATGACCTATGAATGGGTTTCTGTGAGATTCAAAGCGAACTACAGAACTGTTTCTCGGTGGAAACCACTTAATCATTGGAAAAAATCAGTCCAGCCAGCAGCTACAAAGATGGAAAAAACCTCAGCATTTTTGCGCAATTCCTTCATGTTTGTGGGTTCATGTCTGGCTGGGATACCCATGGTTCCTTTCCTTCTAGATGCTGGTATCAGTTCAATAATTTACAGGCCCAGTAATGGAGGTTATAGCACAAAGTAATGCACGAACAACTGATGTTGGGGTTGAACAAATTAGGAAAGTTAAGACAGTCGGGAGAAGGGAATCATTAGTAAGATTTGGCCCCAAATTAGGAAAAATTTGACGACCGTAAGATAAGCTCGAGTACCCATAATATCATGTGGATGGACAGTTAACGAAGCATGGGTATAATGACAAGTATAAAAAGGCGAGCATGATTATATTTGTCAAATCTACTTAATGCTTAGTCATGTAAATAATCGGAACCATACCTTAGCAATTATGTGATGATCATTGAATTCCCAAGATAATACAGTGTGTCAAATGGTGTCATCAATTTTAAACATAATTGCTCACGTGCTGCGATGATGTTCCTTCTGGTGAACCAAAACTATGTTTTCAATCTTTATGAAAACATAATTGAAGCCGTGAGGTAAGTCGGAATCAACAAAATCACGACGAAATAAATCTCAGACAAATCTGGAGGAGTCAAAACCCTTCTGTGGATAAATATGGATGATTCACAACCGCAAAAAATAGCAGATATCTACTAAAATTGGCGGAGTCGCAGCCGTGAAAAACAGAAAAGGTCTGCTAGAATTGGCGGAGTCACAGCTGTGTGAAACAAAAAAATAAGCAAGTTTTATGGAGTCGCTGGTACATGGAACAAAAAAATAAGTAAGTTTTACGGAGTCGCAGCTGTGCCGAATGGAAAAAAATAGGCACGTTTTACGGAGTCACAGCTACATGGAATGGGAAAATAGGAAGGTTTTTACGGAGTCGCATCTACGCAGAACGAAAAAGTAGGAAAGTTTTACGGAGTCGCAGCTGCACGGAACAGAAAAATAGGGAAGTTTTACGAAGTTGCAGCTGTGCGGAACGGAAAAATGGGCTAATTTTTCAGAGTCGCAGATGCGCAGAACTATTCATCATTCAAATTATTTTCTTCTTCATTGACCTTTTTCCAAAGTAGGAAATTGGAATATGGGTTCCAGTCATGACCATTGCTCCCTAAGTTAGTTCCTGCACAGATTCTTCAAAAACGATCAAGCATAAAGGAAAACAAAGCAAAAAGAAATAAAAACAACAAACATCAAATTATTTATGTACAAAAATTTATTTGTGTGGAAATCACTGTGATATTCTAAAGATTGACGGGAGAAGAGAAAGACTCCTGCCCTTGCTCTAACTGGTATCCCGGATCAACTGCAATCTGTGAAATAAACGTGTCCTTTGAAATTGGTTTGTGGTATAGTCGCAGCCTATGACAATTAGCAAATAATGGTGTATGGTTTTCGTCGATGGTGACCAAGCGGATTGTACCATTATCAAACACTCTATCTATCTGATATGGACCCAACCATCTTTTGCGCAGCTTACCTTTGAAGTCCCTTTTGAACCTTGAATCGTATAATAATGCCCAGTCTCCTTCACATAAGACTTTCTTTTTAATGAACCGATCGTGCCATTTGGATCGCTGCTGCTGAATCAATGTTGTTTGATCCACTGCAGTTATACGTTTTTCATCAAGTTCATTTAATTGATTCATTCTACTCCTCTACGCCTCTATTACATCCAAGTTTACATCCATGGCCATCCTCAAATTATTGATCTCGAATTCGATATGGAAGACAACACTCTTACCATACACCAATTCATAGGGGGATAACCCTGTAGTATTGTGCCAAGTAGTGCGATATTCCCACAGTGCTTCCGGAATCCTGTCAGCCTAGTCTCTATGATGGCTTCTGACTGTTTTAGTAAGGATAGCTTCAATAACTTTAATGGTACTTTCCACTTGTCCATTGGTCTGGGGATGGTAACATGAAGTTATCCTATGTTGAATATGGTACTTCTGTAGCAAAACTTCAAATTTATGTGACACAAACTGTGGTCCTCCATCTATGATTATTTCCTTGGGTACTCCAAAATGAGTGAAGATTTCCTTGTACAAGAATTCTATTACATCCTGGTCATTGGCTTTCACCAATGCCACAACCTCCACCCATTTTTTCATGTAGTCAGTGCAAACTAAAATGTAAGCTTTTTGTTTCGAGGAAGGGTTGATAGGCCCAACAAAATCTAAGGCCCATATGTCAAAGGGTTCAACCACCAACTATGGTTGCAAAGGAATTTCATCCAATCTATTAGGTTGGCCCATTCTCTGACAGTTGTCGCAAGTTTGGATGTACTTCTTCGCATCCTTGAAAACTGTTGGACAATAATATCTCATTCTTAACACCTTATGACCTGTCCTTTTGTCTGCAAAATGTCCTCCACATGGCTCATCATGACAGGCCTTCAAGATATGGAAGACTTCATCCTCCTTGACACATTTTCTGATCTCAAGATCAGGACCTGTGTAGAAAAGATGACCATCTATCCAACAATACCTAGCACTTTGTTGAATAATTTTTCTTTTCTCTCTTTTTGATAAATGTGTCGGAATCTTTCCTGCAGCCAAGTAGTTAGCAACATCTGCATACCAAGGGGAATGAGATGAAAGTGCAAATAAATGTTCACCTAGGAACAAATCTTCAACTGGTAAGCTATCATCACTGTTAGTAAAACGAGATAAAAAATCAGCAACAACATTTTCTTTCCTAGGCCTGCCATCTATGGTAATATTGAACTCCTATAATAGTAACAGCCATCTAGTTATCCTAGCATTTGTAACTGGTTTATTCATTAAATACTTGATGGCTGAATGGTCACTGTGTACAAAGGTGGGATATCCAGTGATCTAATGCCTAAATTTGTTAATGGAGTAGACAATGGCTAAAAATTATTTCTCTGTAATAGTATAATTGAGTTCAGAAAGAGCCAAGTTTTTACTAATGTAGTAAATTGCATATGGTGCTTGACCATCCTGCTCTCCCAACACTACTCCAATGGCAGTGTTAGAGGCATCTAAAGAAATGTGGAAAGGCAGAGCCCAATTGGGCCCCCTTAATATAGGAGTTGTAGACATCCTTTTCTTAAGTTCAGTGAATGTTGTCTAGAATTCATCATTCCAAACAAACTATACATCCTTCATCAATAAGGTAAATAAAGGAAAAGATAGTTTGGAAAAATTTTCTATAAATCTTCTATAATAACCAGCGTTCCCTAAAAAGCTACATGCCTCTTTCTATCTTCCAAGAGCAGGTATGTTTTCAATTACCCTGATTTTGGATGGATCTACCTGGATACCATCAGCAGAGATAAAGTGTCCCAGCACTACACCCTCGCTCATCATCATATGGCACTTTTCAGTCCTCAAAGATAGTTGGGTATGCTCATAGCGTGTTAAAACATTCTCTAAGTTTTTCAATGCCTCCTCAAAGTCACTGCCATATGGGGTAAATTCATCCATGAAAATATCCATACTGTCATTGACCATCTCTAAAAAGATGCCAATCACAGCTCTCTGAAAGGTGGCTGGTACATTGCACAAACCAAAGGGGAGTACCCTGTATGTAAAGGTACCCCAGGGGTAGGTGAAGGTGGTTTTGTCTTGGTCCTTGGGAGAAATCTGCATCTGATTGTACCAGCTAAACCCATCCAGAAAGGAGAAGAACTTCTTCCCAAATAGGGTGTCAAGTACATGATCGATGAAAGGCAAAGGAAAGTGATATTTCTGTGTTTCCTTGTTTAACTCTCTGTAATCCACGCAAACTCTCCATTTCCCATTCTTCTTGGGTACTATTATGAGTGGAGAAACCCACTCGCTGTCTGAGATCAGGTATATAAACCCTACTTCTAATATTTTTTGAATTTCCTCCTTCACAATGTACCTAATATTGGGGTTCATCCTTCGTTGTGGCTGGCACACAGGCCAGGAGTCACTCTTGATATAAATGTGGTGGGTGCATAGATTAGAAGGGATATCCTTCACATCTGTGTAATCCCAGGAAAATTCCCCCTTATGATTTTTCAAGAGAGTAATCAAGTGTTCCTGTTCATCCAAAGCAAGATTAGGATTGATATTCAGTGTTTTTCCTGGCTTTATCTCAACTGGAACACTTTTCAAAATTTTCAGCACTAGAATTATGTGGGTGTCATTGACTAATGTCTCCTCTATGAGATTTTCTTGCTCTTCTTCACCTAGGGTACTATTTAGGATCTGATAAATTTGTTTGTTGACAGAAGTGGGCTCACTGATGAAACTATTAATGGCATCATCCTCTGTTTCATCCTTGAAAGTCAAGGCCTTCCCTCTTCCTCTAGCTCCATCCATAATGGAGTTTCAGATTCTAGACTAGGTCAAGATGGAGGATACAGGGTAAGGTTTTTCATTTCAGTCCCATCTGATATGGTCATAGACCTTGACTGACAACTAATGCAAGCATCTTCTATAGCTAACCAGGTTCTTCCCAATATCAGTGGGTGTCCTCCTAGCTGCGACTTGGGTTGTAAAACCAAGAATTCAGCAAGGTACTCCCACGAATCAACTAAGATGACGAGGTCATCCAATATTCCCTTAGGTTTGATAGTGGACCTGTCAACTAGTTCTAGAATGGTAGGGGTTGGCGTAAGATTGGTGAGCCCAAGTTTCCGTACAGTTTCTATGGTCATACGTTAATAGTTGTGCCTAGATCTACCAGCACATTCGGTACCTGTGTGTTCCCAATCTGCATGGTGATAGTAGGGTTCCTAGGGTCATCATATTTGGCTAGGAGATTTTTTCCCATTATCAATTCAGATAGTTTCTCTATGACATGGACAATGGGAGGATCTTTGGGTTTTCTACCTGGTTTTCTTACACACAGGTCTCAGATTGTTTTGGCATAAATAGGCACATCATGGAGGGCCTACAGCAATGGAATTTTTACATAAATATTTTTAAACTCTACTAAGAGGTTAAACTAAGGTTGTTCCACTACTTTCTATAGTGTCAGTCTTTCAAGATATGGCAATTCTCTAATCACTTGTGTAGGATGCGTTTCAATAGTTGTTTCTCTGTCTGTTTCAACTGGTGTCTCAATAGGACTTTTAGCATCCTCAATAATGGGTACTGATGTGTGGGATGAGTATTGTTGGTTCATCCTTTCTTCAAACATAGAGGATGGAACATCCTCAATGACTAGAGGCTCCACTAATCTCCCTGGTCTTAATTGTATGTCACTACAGGGAACTGGAGTAATGGAGTAAGTGGGCATGTTGGCAGTCTCAAACTGGTGGACTTGTTTATTGTTTGGGTTTGGGTTAGGTTGAGCAAGAAGCCGCGGTCATATAGGCATGTTAGGTGTTGCATTGTTCTGGAGTTGTAGCTGCGGCTACTAGTACTGCTGGTATGGATGAGGGTATTGTTGGTGAGGAAACTGTTGGGGAGATTGGCTATGGGGAAACTGGTTTCTTGGATGGAAGTTCCTCCACCCAAGAGGCCAAGAATTCTGTTGGTTTGGTGGCTATGTCCAAGAGCTCCAGGAGTTGAAATTCTACATAGGAGGTTAAGAAGGTTTCCATTGATGGTTGGAATAAGGTGAAGGGAATTATGTATTCATGTGATGCATATTATTCCAATTATTCATATTATTCAAAAATGGAAATGAGTCTGGAGTCATACCTTGGTTTCGAGGATGCTAAGGATTTTTCTGGGCAATGAAGTAGGATGGTTCCATGTATGGAGTTGATGCTTGTAGAACTGCCTTCACTTGAGGTAGTGAGGGGCACTCCTTTGTATCATGGTTCAGTTCACAGAGCTGACACACTTCTACTTTGTTGAGTGAGAACTCCTTCAGGGGATGTTTCTTCCTACATTTAGGGCAGAATACATCGAGTGTTAGATCCTCTACTGCTTGTTTCTGCTTCGCCCTCAGGACATCTATTTATGAGGAGATGGAGCTCATAATTTTTGTTTTGAATTTCTCGAGAAGGTTTCCTATTTATGCTTGGGTGGCTCCTCCATTGGATGACTTCTTTGTTATGTTGAAGACATCTCGTTCCAATTTATCCCATTTGTTGGTCCTGGAAGATCCTCTGGAATACCTTCTACATAATTCAACAATTTTTTCAAAGGATTCCTTTGAGATATCCCCCTTTCCTAGCAGGTTCAACATACCTAGGAAGTCTTCCTTAATCCCATGAATTAGGATGATCTTGAGCACATATAACCCCATATTAGTCTGTCCAGCCCTCTGCACATTATACAAGAGCCTCCCAACAAAATCTTCCAAAATTTCTTCGTCCCTTTGTACCATATTGAACAACTCTTCTCTTTTATCTTTGGTGTTGCATTAATCCTGGTAATTTTCCAGGAACACCTATTTCATTTGGTCCCACATGGTGACAGTTTCACCACCTAGGCTTGTGAACCAACATAGCGCATTAACCTTCAAAGTAGTAGGGAAAATTTTTAACTTCTACTCGCTGGAAGTGTAGTCATAGCTGCGACAGAGGATGTCAAACTCGAAGAGGAATTTATCCGGATCCTCTATGTCCTTTCCATGAAAACGAGGTAATACTAATGGTGATATATTTTTCATGGAGGTTGGCCCCACTGGATGTCAAATGGGAAACTAGAGTGTGTAAACTGTCCCCTCATGAGGGGGATCATCATCATTGTGATTATTTACCCCCCATCACCTCTTCATGATCTTCTGGTTCGCGTCTGTTATTCATATTTTCTTCTTCTCCATCCTTCCTTTGTTTCTTCTGATCTTTCTGCTTCTTATGAAACTGTGTCCACTCCTCCTTTGTCACCTCCTTCCCGTTAATTTGATAGATCATGTCTCGATCACCTGCTCTCATAGCACTAACTATGTCTTCCTCTGCAAGGACACCTGAGGGTGTCATAGCTCCTCTTGTGTTCTCCACTGTGGAAACTGATGCTTCCACCCTGGGGGTAATTGGGATTCTTCTGATGGAGGACCCCTGATGGAGAGATCCAGTAGAGGAATTGGTTCTACCAACCAGATCATCAATGAATTTTCTTCTTCCTAATGCTGGGTTTCTGCCACGACCTCGACCACCTGCAATGTTAGTATTCTGGGGAGTTATGGGGGCTATAGGAATGTCACGCTGTACTCTTCTCGTATTCATGCAACCCAAAACATGAAAACTTAAAAACTAAAGAAAACTGAATGGATGCAACTACTATGGTGTATAATCATTACCTTCCCCAGCAACGGTGCCAAAATGTTGGTCACTCTATATGCCAGTTAATTAAAACCATCATGTAGAATGCTCAATATAAATTGTTAACCCAGGGAAGTCTTTTATTTCAAAGATAACTTACACTATCTGTGCTTAAACACTAAGTAGTTGATGGCTGAATAAAATGTCCTACTTATCTATTTTGTCAAACTTCTCCCATAATCAAAACTGATCTAAACTACCTATTTAAGAATTCAGAATTGCAATTACTTCCTACAACTTCAATCCAATAATGAATGATTCCTGAAATAAATATCTAGAATTACTTTTGCATAAAGTTAAATCCTAATTTACCAGACTGTATGTAGATCCATTGTGAGTAGCTAATCCAATCTTAATCTAGAAATGATAAATACCAGGAATTGAATCAACAATTCTAAACCATAGTCTACTTGAATTAGAAAACCTGAGCAAGACAAGTAATTGAAAGGAAACTAAGGGAGAGCTTGACTGTTGCAACTACTACACACATGCATAAAATAAGATAACCTACACATTCGATTGTCACACCACACTGCTGCAGCTTAAAGGAAATGCAAGTACTGAGTATTCAAGGAAACACAATGATTAACCTGACTATTGCAGCTACTGAAACACATGCATATAATGTAACATCTACACCACACAACTAATTAAGCAAACATCTAATTAACTTGGTGATCTCTATGGGAAGGTGGGCCCAGCCTTCGAACAGAGACGCCAAAACTAACACAAGTTAAAACACAGAAATATGAAGAATCTTGCTCCTTGTATTAAAATGGTGAAATGAAGATACAGTCTCTATTACAGCTTACACAATAAAATCTGATATTGTCCAACCCTTGGCCCTGAACTCTTCCCTGTACTTATACATCAACAAACGCAACCCTCTCCCACTAATATCGAGCAGCCATGAAGATCTACAATCTTCAGGCTGCCCTATTACATGCGCTGTTACAGCTGTGAGTGGAATTAAATAGAGGCAGGGAATATAGGCAATTCTATTTCCGTAGCCAATAAATGAATAACATAACCAATTAAGAATGGCCTAGATGATTGTAGCTAACTTCAAGCAGTGGAACGCTATTGTAGCTCAATCTGTTGCAGCCCTGTCTGTCACAGCTCGCGTAGAATGATGACCCTTGGTTGGATCTGCATGTATAGACAGGACTGGCAATTCACAAGTGATAGTGGATGCCCATATCCTCTCTGGACCACTCGGGCTACTACCCCTATAATCTCTCACAAATTGCACTATCTTTGTGAAATCATAACGAGTTAGCATAATGCAAGAAGCAAATTCCTAATTATAACAATCGTAAGCATTAATAAGATGAAACAATAAATAATCATACATGTGAAGTTTAAGGGATCAAGTGAGGAAAGAATGTTTTTTTGGTGTGCAAAATTGAATAAGACAAGACAAATAGGGTATAAGGCATGTGGTTACAAAGGGGCATTTTGGGACCCAACAGTTTGAGAAGGAAAAAGAAGCATTAAACACTGAGTTGACTGATTGCAAAGCCAAACTATTGAAGCTTGAGGAAAAGGAAACACAATGGGAAGTAGATGACAAACTTCTGATAGAGAGTGAAAAAGATCTAAAATTTAAGTTGGCAACAAAGGAAAAAGAGTTTCAGGAAAAGTGTGAAGAAGTTGAAAATCAATCTGCAAATGTTTCTGGAGAAATATATGCAAATTCTCTGTCTAAGGAAATGTCCCAGATAGGCCTGAAGGATACTGAGCTTACAAATTTGAAACAACAGATTAAGGAATTAGAAGAGAAAAATGCAAAAGAGGAACAAGAGAAGAAGAAGGTAGATGAGAAATGTCAGGAATTGATAAACCAAAATGCCAAATTAAACAAGCAAGTGATTGGTGAGATGGCCTTGCAGGGGGGCAGGCATATGATCTGGGATAAAATTATTTCAGAAGCTAACAAGTTCATACCTTATTTAGATTTCATTGCAGATCAGGAGGATGCTTTGAAAATGGCCAAGAAAAATGTTTTGATAATAAATCAATAGTTTCATAAGTGACCAACGGAGGTAGCTCAAAATGCTATCAATTTTCTAAGCACCTTATCAAAAGATAAAACTAGAGGTGTGGTATGCAAAACAGAGTTGTTGTTATTTCTGGGGCTAGAAAAGTGGTTGGAAAACAAAGGATGATGGATACTGTACAAGCCAAGATTGATATTATAGATCAAAAATTCAAAGAGGTGATTGAGTTATTTAAACCATTGGGAAACAAGGGGATTCCTTTCTTCTGGGAAGAAAAAGGACCATTACTATCTCATAAGGAGTATTTGGAGCAATTAGTTATTTGTAGGTCAGACAATAGCAGGTTTAGATATATGCAGCAAGCCCTATCTGGCAAGACCATATTTGATAAATTGGCTGGAGAATTTGAACTACTATCTGATTTTAAAGACACATGTGCTACAGTACCTAATTTCTCATACACAAAAAATATGGAGCTCAGAGTACCAGCACACGACATGGTTGTTGGAAATTTTCCTGGTCCCAATCAATGGAGATCAATTCAACAGTATGGATCAAATAATTTCATACTGTAGCCATGAAGATAGCAAAGAGGGTAGCGAAAAAGAATTTTCTTCTAAGCATGCCTAGTTGTGACAGCCTCTCTCCTATTTCATACAGCTGTCATCGACTGAGATATGCAGAAAAAAGGATTTTTAGCCTATTTTTCCAGTAGTCCACAGTTTATTTTTGTCTTATGTAAATCATGGTGTATATGCCACGTTCGAGTTTGTTAGAAGTTTGTTCTTCGGTTGTAACTAATTTTGATTCTAAGGTCGGTCTAAGAGGTCCAAAACATTATAAATTTACCTCCTGTAGAGGGAGAAAGGGTGGGAACCCGAGTATTTTTGGAGTTGTATGTTTTCAGGTGTTTCTTAATAAAATTGTAGAACCGAAGTTGGTGATTTTCTAGAGATTCAAGTGTTATTATATGTTACAGTCTGTATTTTCCTTTCCCATGTGAATTTTCTTCTAGTTTATCTGTTCATTATGTTTTCTTTCACTTTTGGAATGAGGGTATAACAGTTTTAGAATTCATGTTAGCATGCTCTAGCTGTTCTTTCCAGATGTACACAAAACCTTTCTTCCAAAATTAGTACAGAATTCATTTCATAATGCTCCGTGTTGATGGTTTGTTCATGTTCTTCATTTTCCGCCAGATATTTATAATTTTACTGTTGTGACTGAGTAGCTCTCTTGCCTCTATGTTAAAATTCCCATGCATAAAGTTATGTTACCGATATTTCACATCTTGACTCCATATCCCAATGGTCCTGTGTCCCGTTTCAACCAATCTTACAAACTAGACACATTTTCACTTGTATATATCTGGTCTTGTTAATATTTTGTGAGGGATCCCTCTTAGAAGAGAAGAAAGCTAGTCTTCCCTTCAAAAGTGGTTTTGTTGTTACCTGGGAATAAGCCTTCACAACCTTTGGTAAATTTCCATTGCTAACAGTTTCGTGGGTACTGCTAAACTACCCTACCTATGATAAGGAACTATATGAAGCACTATCATATGGGGAAGGAGACCATCATTCACACTAATCACAAACCATTTCAGTATTTGTAGGCCCAAAGTAAGCTACAATAGATCATACATTATAGGTGGATGGGATTATTACAACAATTCCATCTAATCATCAAGTATAATAAGGGAAGTACCAACAAGATGGTAGACATGATATAAAGGCCACCTGGAACCAGGATTATAGATTTGTGAGCTCTTATGCACATGGAACCTCTTACCCATGATGCATACACAGATGATTATACAGAGATAAAGGCTTCAAGGATATATTTAAACAACTACAAGGCCAATTCCATGTAGAATAAGGTGACAACAACACTCACTATCATTTCCAAGATGTGTTACTCTACAAGTTGGACAAGCTCTATGTTTCTAAAGGTGAGAGATTGCAGCTTATCAAAGAGGCACATGACACAAAATTTGCAGTTCACTTTGTTGTAGGGAAGATAGTTGCAAACTTACAAAGGTATGTTTGCTGGCCTAGAATGAAATAAGATGTAGCTTGGTTTATTAGAGGATGAATACTTTGTTGTACTGGAAATCCCAACAATAGGAAGAAAGGTCTATCATATACCTTACTTGTTCCTACAAGACCATGGGAGAGAATCTCCATGGATTTTGTGGGTTGTTTTTCAATCACTAAGAAGGGACATCACTATTTATTAATTATGGTAGTTGAAATATTCACCAACATGCCCATTCATATGCCTTGTAAAAATGCCATCAAAGGACAAGAAGCAACAAACATGTTCTTTGGATAGGTTTAGGTGCACTTTGGGATATCAAGGAGCATCATCTGAGATAGGGATACCATATTTCTTAGTACATTTTGGACCACACTTTGGTGGGAAAAGATGGACACTAAGTTGAAGAGGTCTAGAATATTCCATGCACAAACAAATGGACCAATGAAATTAGTCAACAAGACTTTGGTATAGATTTTGTGGGATTGCAATCAGAAACATCTAAATACTTTGGTTGAAAATGTGATCTACATACAACACTCTTATAACGTAGCCATCCACACTTACATTGGGAATTCCCCTTTTGAAACTTGTTTTGGTACTTTCCACCTTCACGTATATATGTTATTTATGGACAATGAGGGGGAGTGAGGAAAGAAACCACAGGTTAAGTAGTAAGAGCTGAAAAGTTTATTGTTAATATTAGGAATATGCATTTACAAGTACATGATGCACCAAAAATGTCTAAGGAAATTACAATGCAATACATGACCAACACAAGGTTGAGAAAACATTCAAGGTGGGAGACAGAGTATGGTTACTTATGGGAAAGAAAAGAATAAAGGGTCCTTGTAATATAATATCAAGTCTCTAAGGTATGGTCCTTTCTAGGTATTGGAGAGGGTGGGAGGTAATTCCTACAGACTCAGACTACCCCTATACATGTGAATTTACTCTGTAGTGAGTGTGCAAAATCTGAAACTCTATGAACCTTCCATGTTGGATCAAGAACCTGAGCAACTCTTACATTATGGAGAGGACTTAGCACCAGAGGCTCAAGCACAGTTGGTAGAAGATAGAGTTTGCATCCCAAGGTTGTATTAGGAAAACATGAGTGTTATATTTGTGAATGCACTATCGAAGAAGTTTTGATCCAATGGAAGGATTCACAACTTGAATATGCTACATGGAATACAAAAGAGATTCTCCACTAAATTTTGGCATGTCTAGCCTTGAGGAAAATACCACTTTGTTAGGAGGAGATCTTGCTAGGGTCCCACCTCAACTCCACTTGTTAGAAAAATAGGTTGTTACTAAAACAAACAATATTCATTTCTTAAGAGAGACAATAATTTAAATACTGAATATCCAATTTAAATAGGACAACATGTTATAATCCATAACCATGAGTTAATAGACATACCATTTTTCATTAGGTCATCTCACTTGATTAAAAGCGTTTTTTCATTATTTATTGTTTATCATTAATTATTATTATTATTATTATTATTATTTATTAATTTATATTATTATAATTTCAAATTGTATATTTATGCATTTACATTCGTTATATTGCCCGCCCTTTTAAAAATTATCTGTACTTAAAACATGCAAAAGTTATATCTTCATTCTGGCTTGTAATGCCTTCTTAGGATTCTTCAATCTTACGTTCATCATTGTTGAGGACACACGGTGATATGACCTTTTAAGTGAAAAGCAAATTCATTGAATTGGGGAAGGGTCATGACACCCTAATTCAATCTTATGTGATTTGTTTAGAAATGACTTATATCAAGATAGAAATCCATACTTGAACTTCTCGTCAAAAGAGTAGGATCTCTACTTAGCTTTGCATATTTATTTTGTCTTCAGTTAGTTCATTGATGACTTGTATGATTAGGATGACAGTATGGTATGCTTATATTTGGTCTCGAGTTCTCGAAACCTTCATATTTCGATGTTGCTGGTGATTTATTGGTAGGTAAAATTTCAATTGGATCTTTATTGGTTCCTTTTTTTATGTATGGATTTTAATGATTGATTACTCTTTTATTACAATTGGGTCCATCATGGTTTCTTTATCGACCATTAATTCCCTGTTGGCAAGTTTCTCTAAGTTACTTGTTCTAAAGTGACTTTTTGTCATTCTTTAGCTTATTGATCTGGGAAAGTAAATTTCGATTATGAACCTTTAAATGAGAAATTTCTTCATCGTTTTTTGACTTTCTGACTTTGTTTACTCCTCTTTAAATCTTTTTATTTGCTCGAGAAACCTTTGATTAAGTTTCCTTACGCTAGAAACTTCTTGATCTTTCTCTGATAACATATTATAGAATTCTTTCACAAGATATTGATTCTCTTGTTCTAACTTTTGAAGAGATCATTTTTTCTCCTTGGACTTCATGATATTTGCAATTAGTTTGTCAATATGATTTCTTAGGAAATAAATATCTTCATATTTTCCAATTATGACCTTGTCACATTCTTTTTGCCGATCCTGCAACCTTTGTATTGGCTTCTAGCTCTCATGAAATATTACTTCTAATACATCCTTATGTTCTTATAATGAGGGTACTATTGAGCCCGATTTCATTGTATCATCTTGCAATGCCATTTTCTTTTCTTATACAAAAATATTAAAAACTTTTTCTCCAAGTTTAAAATGAATGTACATAGTGATTTTAGCCAGTTTAAACCAAGAATTAAGTCAACCTGTTTCTCAAACATAAACATAACATTGGATTTTGATATGAATTTATAATCATAAATTGTTAGTTTTATGACCTTAACTTCATATTCATTTTATCCTAGTAAAAGATATTTGACTTTAATATTATAATTAATTGGTGATACTAACACTTATATAAATTTTGTTGTTATCTCAAAAATACAATGATAATATCACTTTCTTCAATAATCCTTTAATAAAAAATTCACACATTTTGAATAATTACAAAATATAATTTTTTTTAAATTCCATTTTCATCTCAATCCAAAACTATCTTTTGAATATATAAACAACTTCCACTATTGACGTGTAATAAATAGATTTAAAATCTTGAATATATATTTTCGGAGGTTTGACTTAGAAACTTGGTAATCTTCTTGAACTAAAATTGGTAATAAATAAATTTTGAATAACCCTTTTTCTAACTCTGGAATGGGATCTTATGGATTAAAAAAAAATGTGTAATAGTTATTTCTTCAACTTACAAATCCAAAGTACTTTAATGTTTAAGATAACCTTCCACGAATTATGAATGAAAGAAAAACACAAACTCTTTTAGATGTAACCTCGACTTAAAACTCTTGATTAAATATGGATATTAGTGTTTTTATGAAGTTTTTTTTCACACGTGAGAGTGCTGGGCCTTGAACTTACTTTTTGTGTCAAGACCCTACCAGAATTGAACATAGATCTACTGAGTTACATACTTTCGGATTGACCGGTACATCATCCCCATCGGGTCTTTTATAGACCTGACCTCAGAGGACTAAAGGCTCAAACCCGTGACCTCCCCTCGAACCAAAAGAGTGTGTGCACATCTTACCAATTGAGCTAACCCTAAAATTGGAGTTTATTTGATATGTGATTGGCCCCTTCAATTCTTTTCAACGACAACCATGTTACCATAAGGCTTCTTAAATTAGTGGCTATACTCCATCGAAATCCGAAATCCGTGCTGAGAACGATACTCAATTTGTTTACTTCCACTCCATGATGATGTACATATCAAAATTCTACACATATTGCTTGTTCTTTGATATGAAAATTGTCTCCTCTGGTGGCGGTACATATACTTTTTTAACTAATGGTAAAAACAATAATATTATTTGAAGATCCTATGGTTACTAAATATGTGTTCCGACATTCAAATTAAAAGTATCGAGACATAGTGATATTTCATAATTGATGGGATCATATTTTTGAAGTGATGAATTCTTCACTGCGAAGGAAAATACAACAATGATTTTAGTGGCCTCTTTATTTTCTCATGCATAACTATAAGAAATACAATTAAATTGGTAGCTCGATTCATAATTATAAGCAATACAATTAAATCGTAGCTCAATTTGTGAATAAATTGGCTGCAGATAAATTGACAGTTATCACAACGTTAATAACCCTTTTATTTTATGTGATTGACACCTTCACAACTTAATTGTTTAATTGACCGATGTTTGGACAACTACTTTTTCAGAGTTGCAGTTATTCTTACAAGTTTTTCTTTGCAGTAGATTAATTCTTTCTCAAAATAGTTCTAAATTTTTAATTGCCAAGGGCTCGTTGTTAGTTAAAGACCAGTTCAGAGAACCCTTAATTTTTTTGGCATGAGTTGGAAAACAGACCAAGTTTCAAAGAAACTTTGAAGTATGGCTAAAATCTAGAATGAAAATATCGCTTTTATACTAAATAAAATGAACAATATTGATTTCTCAAGGGAGACAATAATTCAATTGATGAATATCCAAGTTAAATAGGACAATCCTTTATAATCCATAAAGGATACGTATATAATATGTCACATCCTCATCTATCTATTGACTAAAGGAAGGGGTATTTATGAATTTCAAGCTTATAAATTTTGCTTCATGGGCCATAGTACAAATTTTTAAATAAGAAATGCATGAATGAATTCGTGAATGTAAAATACAATGGAATTTAAAAATATATCCATAGACACATTATGCATAAACAAGATATTCATTATAGGAATAAAATCAAATCATTCCACATTCAAATGCAAAGAATACTTATCTTTTAAATGAAGTTATCCAAGCAACTAGTTGTGTAAGAAACACATTCCAACCAATTGTAGGTATGAATTGTTGATACCACCCCCAAGCTAGGCTATGAATCCACCAAGGTGGAGGAAACAACCACAGGCTTCACTCCCTACTCGGCCCAATCAATTTTCTCTTATGCTTAGCCAATCTTCTCATCTTAGATCATTACAAGAATCTCACTCAGACATGGCATTCTCTTTGGCAGCCCCACATAATAAAAGGAAGACATTTCTCTTGACTTCTCTACAATTCCTTCAAGAAATCTGACCCTTACAGTGTTTCCAATGTGTGCAACAAGATTCTAAGATACATTGTGGCTTAGAGAACTCCATATGAAATCAAAACCATATCTTCTCAAGCATCTGGTGAGTAACAAATAACAATAGGTAGAATGGTTCATATCCTTCCTGGCCTCTAGATGTTATTGTATATGATTTATATTATTATTATATATTGTTGTACGCCCATTGGAGATGTGTTTCCCTCATTTCAGGATGTCATTATTGTCTATGGTCATTAAGGTAAACCCTCTGATGTAATTCGGGGCAGTAGTCCCCAAGTTAAATATAATAAAATGTATTTTTAGGTCCCTCTGGGAGAAGTTGGCCCAATTAGGGTAACAAGTCGGCCCAGTCAAGTTGTAAGGTCTGTCACATGAACGGTATAAATAGGGAGGTGCCCTCCCTCATTTATACATGCACTCACTCACTCAAGTTCGCATGAGGAGAGAGAGAAGATCAAGGAGGAGATGGAGAGTTGCAGAAGACTTCTTATACTTGGTTTTTTTACATCTTGTGATAGTGTCTTAGTGACGAAACTATTCTGAGGAAGTTTGCAGGGTTTTCTCCTTTATGGTTTCCTCAAGCAAAATCTTTGTGTCGTGAGTATCTTCTCTATATTGTGCATCTTGGATATTTTGTTGTGCTTGTTATTCTTTTAGATAAAGATCCTAATCAATTTGAATAAGACTATAAAAACTAGCATGGTATCAGAGCCCCTGAAAGAAGGCATTGTGCAACAGAAAAAACTAGGGCTTCCAGTTCAAGGTCTTCTCTCTACAGATCATCAAGAAAACAGAGCTAGGATAACTCTCTATAGAGGGGCACATATTTGGTGGAAGCATAATCAAATTTGGAGAAGTTTCAAGTTTTTACTGCGGAACACTACGGGAAGAAACAAGGGAATCAAGCTTCGGAGGCTTCCCACCACAGTTTTCAGAAAAGGACCTTACTGAGAAACTCACCTCAAGGAGGTGCATCTTTCTATCCAAACATAATTCCACAATTCCAAGTTTGGAAAATTAGGGTTTCTCTAACAAACCCTAGGTCATCCAGCTCTGGACTCAGGTCGAGCACCTCAAATTGGTAATATCTAAATATTTGTTACTTCCATTTGAGGTTCTCATTTCAAAATGACTCATCACACCCAACTTGATGATAAGATTGGGGATTTGATAACTTCCGATCATGGAAATACAAGATCTCTCTGATCCTTGAAGAAAACAACTTGGATCGTTATATTAGTAAGGAAGTTCCAGAGCCAAAGGGAGATTAGGATAAGGCTATTCATAAGAAGAACTTGGTTAAGGCCAAGAGGATCATTGCATATTATATTAAGGATCACCTCATCCCTCATGTGTCATCCTTGAAGACACTTAAGGAAGTATTTGATGCTTTGACAAATTTGTTCGAAGGAAAGAACATCACGAAAGATGACATTAAGGAACCAACTAAAGAATGTAAAGATACAGAACTCAGAGACCATGCAGTCCTACTTCACAAGGGTTGCTCAAATCAAGGAACAACTTGAAGAAGTTGAAGAGAATGTAGAAGAAGGAGAGATTGTTATGACCACCTTGAATGGTCTCCCTAGATCATGGGATTCATTCATTCAAGGAATATGTGCAAGAAGGAGGTTGATCTCTTTCAATAGACTCTGGGAAGAATGCACACAAGAAGAATCTCATATCATAACAAGAGATGAGAATATGGGAGCAATTGAAGATCAATCTTTCATAGTTCACACCAGAAGAAGGAAGGAGAACCACCATCACAATAAGACGAAGGACCATTATCAAAAAAGACAAAAGAATTCCACAAAATATCCTTCCAACATTTGATGCTATACTTGTTATGAGAAGGGACATTACTCTAGATATTGTCCCATAAATAGAGGCTCCTTCAAGAAGAAGTCAAATAAGAAGAGACATCATTCTCACACCGCTGAAGATGATGAACCAACAATAAAGAGACTCAAAGAAAGAGAGGATTCCTCAAGTGATGAAGATAATATCCTTATCTCAACACTCATAGTCACTATCTCACATGGAAGCACTGATTGGCTTGTGGATAGTGGGGCATCCAAACGTATGACAAGATACAAAGAATCATTCATCAATATGTCTGAGCATGAATCACCTCACAAGGTGAAACTTGGGGATGATTATCAATACCCCATAAAAGGAAGTGGAGAAGATTCATGCAAGCTAGATTCCAGAAATATTTGAATATTAAAGACGTGCTATATGTTCTAGGATTGAAGAAGAATATTATCTCCATCTCTGCACTAGATGCAAAGGGAATAAGAGTTGCATTTGTTGATGGACAAGTCCTAATGTGGCCAAAAGGAAAGACAATAGATGATGCAACTATGATTGGATAGTATGGATAGTAAGAGGGAGGCTTGTACAAGTTGAAGGGATAACCTAAATAAGAATTAGTTCATGAATCCATAGAACCAAGTGAATTGTGGCATAGAAGGCTTGCACATGTGCACTATGTAGCACTACAGATAGAAAGCAAGGCAGTTTTAGGACTTCCATAAATCCAGACAAAGCATGAAGGAATTTGCAAGGGATGCGCACAAGGAAATAACATGAAGAAGACATTTCTCAATAATGAAAGAAAAAAAAGGAATATTGGATATAATCCACCCATATGTGTGTGGACCCATGTCATCAAGCTCACTAAGCGGGTATGTATACTATGTTTCCTTTATAGATGATTTCTCACGTAAAACTTGGATATATTTCTTGAAAGGGAAAAATGAAGTCTTCAACAAGTTTAAGGAATTCAAAGCCTTGGTCAAGAACCACACTAAAAGGAAGATCAAGACTCTGCCATCAAATAATGGCAGAGAGTTCACCTCAGAAGAATTCAAGGAACTCTACAGAGAATCTAGGATTAAGAGGGAGTTGATCACTCCATACAATTCTCAACATAATGGTGTTGCGAAACGAAATAACAGAACTATAATGGAAGCAACGAAAGCATTGCTACATGATCAGCATATTTTGATGCACCTTTGGGAATAAGTGTCAAGGACAACTATGTATGTACATAACCATACTCCTCACCCAAGTACTCGACAACAAGACTCTTGAAGAGGATTTCTCAGGAGAGAACCAGAAGTCATCCATCTCAGAATATTTGGTTTCCCAGTATAGATACACATTCCAAAGGAAAAGGGGACCAAGATCGATCCTTCTGGGAGGAAGGGAATATTTGTAAGATACAGTGACACTTCAAAGTCCTACCGAATATACTTCCCAGGATTCAATAATATCGGCATCAACAAAGACATAACATTCGATGAAGACTCAACACACTTCAGATCCAAAAAACTACCTATTGTAGAAGTTGAAGAAATTGAAGTAACAAGAGTCCGATACATGGAAATAGAAGAAATAACTCCAAAATTCCATGAAGATAACGACATGGAAGAACTACAAGAACCTGTAGAAACACTTCACGAGATGAACTCCCACAAGAGAAAACCAGCATGGGCACGAGAGCTATTACAAGATGCAAAAATATATGGAGCTATTATAGCTGGAGTAATGAAATGGAAGTTACACCAAATGGACGTCAAAACAACATTCTTGAATGGTGTAGTCGAAGAGGAAGTATACGTGGAGAAACCACTAGGATTCGAGACACATGACAAGAAAACTCATGTGTGTAAGTTGAAGAAATCCTTGTATGGGTTGAAACATACACCCAGGACATCGTACGACAGGATGGACAACTTTCTAATTTACCAAGACTAAATCAGATTCCAACCTTTACTTCAAGGTTGAAGGTGGAAGGCCGATAATGCTCCTGCTATATGTTGATGACCTATTTCTGATAAGAGAAGAAAAACTCATCGTATATGCAAAGAGGAAGCTTTCCAATGAATTCGATATGAAAGACCTGGGAATGATTCACTATTTCTTAGGCATGGAGGTGTGGTAGAGTACAAATGGTATTTTCCTTGGTAAAGGAAAGTATGTCATGGAGATTCTGAAAATATTCAGAATGCTAGAGTGCAAGGCTATAGCCACACGTATGGAATCAAACCTGAAGCTACCATGCAATGCTTCATCAGAGACAGTTGATCCCATGATGTATCTTCAGATGATTGGATCATTGATGTTCCTAGCGAATACAATACCAAACATATGCTTTGTTGTGAACACCCTGAGCTAGTTCTTGATAGATCCGAGACATGTTCACCTGGTAGCTGCAAAGCATATATGGAGATACATGAAGGGTAAAATTGATTATGGGCTCAAGTATGACGTGAAAAAAAATATTAATCTACACGGTTACGTTGATTCAGACTGGGAAGGTAGTGCCACTGATAGGAAGAGCACTTCAGGTTGCTTCTTCAGTTTGGGATCCGACATGATCTCTTGGTTTAGCAGGAAGCAGTCCCGCGTGGCACTAAGTACAACCAAAGAATAATATGTTGCATCTTGTTCAGATAGTTGTGAGGCAATATGGATACGAAAGCTACTGTATGATTTGTTTAATCTCGAGTTATAGGCCCCTTGTATCTTTTGTGACAACCAGAGTTGCATGAAGTTGTCAGAGAATTTGGTGTTCCATGACAAGTCAAAGCACATAGAGATCAAGTTACACTATATCAAGGATATGGTGCAGAGAGGAGCAGATAGTGAAGTTACACTACATCTGCAGTGTAACAACGAGCATATAGCAGATGTATTGACCAATCTATTTTCCAGAGTGAATTTCAAATACTTCAGAGAGAGAATAGGTGGTATCCATATAGAAGTCCCTGGAAAGAGGGAGTGACAAGTTCTCGCATGGTCAGAGGTGCAAGTTGTCTTGGTAGCGTAATCAGTCCCACGATAGAGATGACGAGAGACCAGAAGATGCAAATGTATGAGATATCACATGGGAAGGTAGATATGTTTTCCTTGAATGTAAAAGATCCTAGCGTGGTATAGAGGTTGTTTGGACGTAATCAGTCCTGTGGGTTGTCCTCTGGTGTAATCAGTCCTCATGTGGTATGTAGGTTATCCTTGGATGTAATCAACCCTGGTATAGGTTTCCCTTGAATGAAAAATATCCTGGCGTGGTATGTGGGTTGTTCAGACATAATAAATCCTATAGGTTGTCCTGGAACATAAAATATCTTGGCGTGTTATGAAATTTGTTAGGACATAATCAGTCCTTGTGTATGTGGTCCCATGTTGTATATGATGAGAGGTCACAAGGAACTTGCTGTGAACCTGGGAAATTCTCAAATGGTGGTAGATGTGGATTGTCTTGGTGGCATAAATAAGTCTTGGTGTGCTCCTATACTTGTAGAACACAAGTTGAATGTGGTGAGACATGATGCACTTGATGTGCTCCTAGGTGATTCTCGTATAGTGGTAGGCATAGGTTGTCTTAGTGACATAAATAATTGCTAGTGTGATCCTATGTTGGTAGAACATATATAGTCAGTGACATGCATTTAGGTTGTGCTCTGTGTACTGTCGAGCACCCAATATGCAGGTAGATTATTACCAACATACAAAGCATACGAGATTTATTGTCAACCCGAGAAAGTCTTTTATTTCAAAGGATAAATGCACAGTATATGCTTAAACACACAATCACTGTAATTGAACACTCTTATCCTCTAACAACTATGCCCATCCCAAGAATCTGTGTAATCCCATTCATCTTCTAGATACTACAATTTCAATTACTTCCTACCATGTATCGAAGAAAAATGATATAAGATTCAAATGACAATTGCAGATAAAAAGGAAATCCTATTCACATCCCGGAACAAGTAATTCACCTATTCAATCTGATTACTCTTGAAAGCCATAAACGTAAATCAAATATTAATCTAGGAATTCAATTGCAAAGGACTGAGTTCAGCTACTCTAAGAAATTGAATTGTAGGAATGAAAGTCAATCAATCGTAACAGGAAAGATAAATTGTAAGGATTCGTGGGATAACAACTTAAAACTCCAGGATGAACAAAGCTGTGTACAACTACCACATGAATCGCATAAAGAAAGTTACCTAATCAGTCGACTGTCACTCTGTACCACTTACCGATCTTAAGAAAATGCAATCACAATTATACTGCAAATCCACACTTACTACAGCTGTGTACAAAGGAAATAGATTCAACAAGACATCACACAATACTGAATTAAAAAGTCCTAAATTAACTCAGCAATCTCTGTGGAAGGCGGGCCTAGCCTTCACACAGAGATGCTGGCTGAACAATGTGAAGCTCCCTTAAACCAGAGGTAACTCCTTATATTAAAGAAAGAAAGATTACACAAGTTGCTTCCACTGCTAATACAATTAATGAATTATCTATATTCCAACCCCCTGGGTCGAGACAGCTTCCCATATTTATACATACAGATTATAACATCCGATCCTATTACAAAGGGCAGCCATGAAGATCTCTGATATTTAGGCGCCCTAAATAACACTAGTTGTTACAAACGTGGCATGGTAAAGACATGGAAAATATGGAAGAGCTGTTAATTGAGCCAAGAGTAGCAATCTCTTCTGACCGCAATCATACTCGCGCAACCATGTGCTAAAGATCTCCAATTGTAGCGCATTCGGTTACAGCTGCCTTGTCACATCTTTGTCTGAGATGTTGCATTAGAACCACGTGCCTTAATTGATGATCGGAGGATCATCTTGAGCGGCGATTATCCCTCCTTTCAAGACTTGTTCAACCCCATCTTCCTGTAGTCCACTTATCTCAAACTACCTTCATAAATCATAACATGTTAGCACAATTGAGAGATACACAACCTTAATTATCACAATCATAAGCATTAATACGATAAAGCAATGATCAGTCATACCTTGGCAGTTTGGGGAATAAAGTGAGGACAACAGGTCTAATTATCTTGCTGAATGGTGTAGGACAGGGGAAGAAAAGGTGATTGAGGATGGTTAAAAAGGGGCCAATTCTAGGCTCAACATCTCCCCCCAACTATCCTGTTGCATGTCCTCATGTAACATCCTGCATCAATCGGAGTCTGAGTCTTGTATTGAGCTCTGTTCATGGAGGGAGGAAAAGTTGTAGGGAAACTCAGGCATCTCATCTTTCTTTAAAAAGCCTCTGTGAGTAACCCAATACTTCCAGCATCGTTGCTCCTATGCCCTAGTTAAGGAAAAATCCACGTTATACGGTTTTACTGGCCACCAAATGAGGGGGAATTTGAATTTCAAACCCAACCAATCAACCCCACACTCCCTCATACTTCCCACGTAGCCCTTGACTCTGGAAAGTGCCTGCTTGAAATTCTTGAAACAGTAGGGATCTCGGCTTCTGAGTGCAGAGGAGGTAGCCTGCCATCTATGCTTGATCCCGTCCAATGCTACCTGCTGGTGTCTGGATATGTAATTGGTGCAAGTGGAGATCACCTCTTCCTGCAATCTCATTATATGTTGTTCCTAGGGAGGTCTTGAAAGGAAATTGTTGTACCGAGCCAAAAGGATACCAGGATTCTGGAGCTCACTTCGAATCCATAGGTTAGTGTGAGCTTCGTTATGAGAAAAGGTTTGAAAAGACCTTTCCCACTGAGCGTGATTGCTCACAAAAGAGGAAAAATCTCTTAGCTGAACATCCCCTGCAAATGGAACATTATTTGAGTGGTGGTCCAGAGGGCAAGCCATCTCATGCAAATAAAGTTCACACAGCAAATTCTGCTCCTCAAAATTGCTTCCAAAGAATGTCTCCAAGAACTTTGCTGAGGTTGTGATTTCGAACGACCTCCCTTCCTGTACAGCCTTCAATTTAAACCAGACAAATTGTTCAAATAAGAATACTGGGTAAGAGGAAGAAGGCTTCCTGGTGCCCATGAGTTCTTGAGAGAGAGCGTACATCTACTCCTTCTCCTGCTGCATGGATTGGAATTTTTTCAATTCTCTCAATTTTCTCTGCAGCTCTTCTTCCCGAACTCTGTGGGCCATACGTTCTTCTACCCAATTCTCTTCCAATCCCCTGATGATTTTCCTATGCTCGCTGAGAGAAATCATCCCTTTCTGGCACTCCTCCACTTGACTTTTCCATTTGGTCACTTCCATTCTCAGAGTTGATACTTCTGCTGCCAGGTTCAAGATTTCCTTTTTATGATGCTCTTCTTGATCTGAGTCCAAGTCAATGAAATTTCTAAGGGGTAGAAGCACTGGTTCTTGTGGGACAGTGTCTCTCAGCACATCTAAATTTACTATGAGATTTGTCGGTTCTTGTGTCACAGCAACTTCCTTTGGACTCTCTTCAGCATCTACATCCATTGCTTCTGGAGACATTGGTTCGTGTGTGACAATGTCTTCTTCTTGGGGACCCTACATTTCTGAATTTGGTTCAAGAGTTGCTGGTTCTTGTGTGGCAGCAACTTCCCTTGGATTCTCCTCATCAGCTACATCCATTGCTTCTGGAGACACTGGTTCTTGTGTGACAGTGTCTTCCTCTTGGGGACCCTGCATTTCTAAATTTGGTTCAAGAGTTGTTGGTTCTTGTGTGACAGCGACTCCTCCTAGATTTTCTTCAACAGCCATGTCCACCATTCCAAGAGACACTGGTTCTTATGTAACAGTGTCTTTTTCTTGGGTAACCTGCATTTCCAATTTTGATTCAAGAGTTGTTGGTTCTTGTGTGATAGCAACATCCCTTAGACTCTCTTCAGCGGCTTCATTCATTTCTTCTAGAGACACTGGTTCTTGTGTAACAGTGTCTTCCTTGTCCTTCTGCCGCTGAGATTGGATATCTTCCTCAGTGTGCAGCTCCTCCTCAAGGATTTCAGTGTCACCTGAGGATTGTGTCTGTACCTGTTCATCCTCGCTCCAATGTATATCGGGCATGATATCCATTCCAGGGTTATATTCTAATTGCAATTTAGGAGTCCTTGCTGCAACCTCCAAGGATGTTGGTTCTTGTGTAGCAACATCCTGGCTTACCTCTTCATCCTCCTGTTGTTGTAATTCTTCTCCTATGAGCTCTGTATCATGGGAACATTCTGGGGTTACAATGCAGAGTTATTCATTAAGCTCCATAGTGTCCTCCATCCCAGGTTCTTCTCCCATTTGCTCGGCCAATTGGACAAGTATACCCAGGGATGTTGGTTCTTGTGTTACAGCACCCTGTTCAAGTTCATCAATGTCTTGCCTTTATGGCTCAGCCTCTATAATCTCTATGTCATGGGAGCATTATGGGGTTACAGTGAAATCTCTGTCCCCATCATCATACATGATTTCATCCTTTAGCTCCTCTGTCATAGGATTGATGGCAACTTTAGCAAGGAAGGTTAAATATGTTGGTTCTTGTGTGGCAACATCTTCTTTTTCTGCAACTTCCTCTATTGTGGCCTCGGACTGCTGTGCTATACAGGTGTGAATTATAATCTTGTGGCCTACCTCCTTGAAGATTTCCCCACAGTTGGGATAGATTACTCGCTCATCTTCGTCTCCGGGATCGGTAGAGTTCGATTCCTCCAGTTGGTCTGCGGCCTCCACCAATGTATACATTTTCCTTTCACCTTGTTTTCTGCAGGTTTCCTTCCATGTTTCCAATTCCCTTCGAAGTACTTGGACGTCCTCTTTTAATAATGCGTTCTCAGCCAGAAGTTCTTCAAATCGGGGTTCTTCTTCAACTGGCCCTTGTGGAGCATCCATTGGCCTCGGTACAAGGATCGAGAACTCAACCTGTGCCTCTAGGGTTGCCCATATTTTTCTGGCTACCTTTGCTGCTGCAGCTGATTTAGTTCTTTTCCTTCTGATTGGTGAAGTTATGTTAAGTTCCTTGATTGATCTCTTTTTTCTTCTTTGTGGTGTTTTCTTTTGAGGAGCTAGGATATTGGGATTCACAGCTGAGATCAAAGGGATGTTTTCTTGCTCCTCAGGCTGTTCTTCCTCAATTAAAGTTCCTCCTCCCCACTCAAGTGAGGATTCAATGCTTACTAGCTCGGTATTTTCTTCTATTGCCCTGGCTCTGTCACCTTCAGGTTCAATTGTCACAGCATTTAGTGCTGCTCCAATTTCCCCTTCTGCTATCAGAGCTTCCTTGTTGTCGGGGTTTTCCACAAGGTTTTTATCTACACCCTCCCCCAATTGCTCTGATTGTTCCCCTGGTTGCTCTTCTTCTGATGCAGTTTCATCCCTCCCCCCAACTATATTGGAGGGACTTCAGTCCTCCTGCTGTAGTTGAGCCTGTTCCTGTTCCTGTTCCATTGGGACACCCGGCAAGGGAGCGGGTTCCTGAGCTCGAGCTGCGAATTGTTCCCAGGTGATATTATGCTGGGCAATGGTTCTTAAAATTATTAATTTGATGAGACCATGGTGGGTCAAGGATGCAAATGGATGTTTAGCATCTTGGACGAATGCCACCATATGACGCAAGTCATGAAGCAGATAGTATGGAATGTTCACTAAAGTTCCATGGTGGAGATGAGAAAGTAAAGGCAGTTCAGAATTATAAACAGTTTGGTACCTACCTTCACAAGTGATGTATTTCTTGAGAAATATAGCCACCTGGTCCCATGGTCACGGCAATGAGTGCAGTGCGATCCCTCTTCTTGATGATTGAACTTACTCCCCCTCTACTAAAAATGCTTCCCGTGCAGTTGCCGTGGGGACTCGTCGTCCAAACCATGCCCTTCCCACCTGCGGGATGGCAGTAACGTCGGATATAATGGCCTCGGAGACTTCTATGCGCAGCCCCCATACCTCGGAATGAGTTTCTGTGAGGTTTAAAGCAAATTGTAATGTTGCTTCCCGATTGAATCCGTTTAGTCGCTCAAAAAATTCGATCCAACTGGCGGCTTGAAAGATGGCAAAAATTGCAGGATTTTTTCTGAGTTCTTGTGTATTCAAAGGTTCATGACGAGTTGGAATCCCCATGATCCTGGCTGCAGACTAAGGTTGCTACTCCACGGATAACAGAGTCCAAGAATGGAGGTTGCAGCGCAGAGGATGCACGAATCGTTGAACGGAGATGTTGAGAAAATGGGCAAATTTGGAAAGTTCAGCACAAAAAATGTTTGAAATTTTATTTTGAATTGGGGAAGGTGGCGGTTATTAGTGTTTACGTCGCACAAGGGAAAGGGTTAATTAAGCCATAATGGTGATACGATTAAAGGTATGACTGATATTTAAATCATATAAACACTTAATCATGTGATAAATCAAAGCCATGCCTCGTGGGACTGTGCATCGGATATCCTGCAGAGACTGGTGGAACGTGTGGTTGCTGACGTTGTGGAGGCCGAGCGCATGTGTATTCATTGATTTCATCATTATAACCGGAATACGGCCATAATTCTTTCTGCCCATGAAACAAAACCATCGCATCCATATGGTCGGAATTATGAAGAAGACCGTCACCTTATGGACCAGCTTGTCGACGCAAGGGGGGATCGGATCCATATCTAGCAGATTGAACAGCGCAGGAAGCAATTTCCCAATAACACAGGAGTTACCTCTGCAAGTTTTCAAGTTTTGAAATAAAAAGGCGGCTTTTAATGCTGGAGACATCCGCCAATAGAGAAAAATTGTAGTTTGCCAGGAATGATAGCGAGGCCGACGAAAAAGATGTTGCATCCGCCAGGAAAGATTCACGGCCACCGGGAAAAGAATTGGTGGCATCAGGAAAAATCACGGCTGCCAGGAAAAATTTTTACAGCCACCGGAAAATATGTTGCAGTTGCCGGGAAATATGTCGCAGCTGCCGGGAAATGGTTCATGGCGGCCGGAAAAAGGATTTTCTGGTCATTGAGAAAAATATCGTGGCTGCTAGGAAAAGGTTTACGGCCGCTGGGAAATATGTCGCAGCCGCCGGAAAAGATGTCGCAGCCACCAGGAAATATGTCGCAGCCGCCGGGAAATGGGTTTTACGGCTGGCTGGAAATTTATTTTAAGGAAAAGGAAAGGCAGCATAGGAAGGGATAGGAAAACGACTCCCACTCGACAGGCCCAATCTGGTCATCCCCTTGGCGCTTCCCTGCAAATTTTTTTTTTGAAAAACAACAGCAAACGAGAAGATCAAATGCAAAGGGAAAAAAAAACAATGTACGATGCAGTAGAAAAAAAAACATTATTTATGTACAATAATTCAAATGTGATTTACAGTTTAAGGATTGACAAAGGTAGGGAGAAGTTCCTGCCCTGGTGCCAGCTGATAATCTGGATCAGCGGAAATTTGTGAAATGAATGCATCTTTCGAAATAGACTTATGATACAGTCGCAGTCTATGGCCATTAGCAAATAGTGGTATGCGGTTTTCATCAATGGTCACCAGATGGACAGTACCGTTGTCAAAGACCCTGTTGACCAAGTATGGACCGAGCCACCTTGTACATAATTTACTTTTAAAATCCTTTTTGAACTTGGATTCATATAGTGACGCCCAGTCTCCCTCGCAGAAGAATTTCTTTTTAATAAATCGGTCATGCCAATTGGATCTCTGTTGCTGAAGCAGCACAGTCTGGTCCACTGCAGCTAACCGCTTCTCATCCAATTCATTTAGTTGATTCAATATTCTCTTCTGGGCTTCTGTTACATCCAGATTCATTTCGATGGCTGTCTTCAGGGTTTTTATTTCAAACTCAATTGGAAAGATGGCACTCTTTCCATACACTAAATCATAAGGAGAGAAACCTGTGGTGTTGCGCCAAGTCGTGCGATATGCCCACAGTGCTTCCGGAAGCCTGTCAGCCCAATCCTTTCGATGGCTCTTAATTGTTTTAGTAAGGATGGCTTCAATAAATTTATTGGTACTCTCCACCTGGCCATTGGCCTGGGGGTGATAAGGTGAAGCCACCCTATGCTGCACATGATACTTCCGGAGCAAGGATTCAAATTGGTGTGACATGAATTGTCGTCCCCCATCGGTAACTACTTCCTTTGGTACCCCAAAGCGGGTAAAGATCTCGCTGTACAGAAAATCAATCACCGCCTGGTCGTTAGCCTTAGCCAAAGCTACAGCCTCTACCCACTTGGTCATATAATCAGTACAAACCAGAATGTAAACTTTTTGTCTAGAAGGAGGGCTGATAGGGCCAACAAAATCCAGTGCCCATCTATCAAATGGTTTAGCTACTACTTGAGGTTGTAGAGGCATCTGATCTATTTTATTAGGCTGGCCCATCCTTTGGCAGCTGTCACAGGACTGAACATACCTTTTAGCGTCCCTGAAAAGAGTCGGCCAATAGTAGCCCATCCGCAGTGCTTTATGCCCTGTTCTTTTGTCTGCAAAGTGTCCCCCACAAGGTCCATCGTGACAGGATTTCAGTATATGGAAGATCTCATCTTCTCTCACACATCTCCTAATCTCAAGATCAGGTCCTGTGTAGAAGAGATGACCGTTTAGCCAACAATACCTGGCACTCTGCTGAATGATTTTTCTCTTTTCTCATTTAGACATATGTGGCGGGAGCTTTCCTGCAACCAAATAATTAGCGACGTCTGCATACTAGGGGGAATGAGCTGAAAGTGCGAATAGATGTTCATCTGGAAAAGAGTCCTCAACCGGCAAACTGTCATCACTGTTAGTGAAACGAGATAAAAAATCAGCAACAACATTTTCTTTCCCAGGTTTATCTATAATGGTAATATCAAATTCCTGCAATAACAAGAGCCACCTGGTCACTCTGGCATTGGTGACAGGTTTGTTCATTAAGTATTTAATGGCAGAGTGGTTAGTGTGCACAAATGTAGGATACCCAGTAATGTAATGTCGAAATTTATTGATAGAGTAGACAATAGCTAGGAATTCTTTCTCGGTAACAGTATAATTAAGTTTAGCAGGGGCTAAGTTTTTACTAACATAATATATGGCATAAGGTACTTGACCATCCTGCTGTCCTAATACTGCTCCAATGGCGGTATCAGAGGCATTTGAAGAAATATGGAATGGTAGGGTCCAATTAGGTCCCCTTAGGATAGGAGTTGTGGACAGTTTTTCCTTAAGCTTATCAAACGCTGTCTGGCATGCTTCACTCCACACAAACTGTGCATCCTTCATTAACAGAGAGAACAAAGAAGAAGCAAGTTTGGAGAAGTTTTCTATAAATCTTCGGTAATATCCAGCATGTCCCAGAAAACTTTGCACCTCTTTCTGAGTTGAAGGGGTAGGTATATTTTTTATCACCTTGATTTTTTAAGGGTCCACCTGAATGCCATTGGAAGAGATGAAATTCCCTAATACCACCCCCTCACTCATAATCATATGGCACTTTTCGGTGCTTAATGAGAGCTGAGTCTGCTCACAGCGAACTAAAACCTTCTTTAAATTTTCCAGCACTTCCTCAAAATCCTTGCCATAGGGAGTAAAATCGTCCATAAATATTTCCATACTATCATTAACTAATTCAGAGAATATGCCAATTACAGCTCTTTGAAATGTTTCCGGTGCGTTACACAAACCAAAGGGAAGCACTCTATAGGCAAACGTTCCCCAGGGACAAGTGAAGGTGGTCTTATCCTGGTCCTCAGGAGCAATCTGAATTTGGTTGTACCCACTGAACCCATCTAGGAAGGAGAAGAACTTCTTCCCTGATAGGGTATCAAGTACTTGGTCAATAAAGGGCAAATGGAAATGATCCTTTTGGGTGGCTTTGTTCAGTTCCCTATAATCAACACAGACCCTCCATTTACCATTTTTCTTGGGCACAATTACGAGTGGGGAAACCCACTCACTATCCGAAATAGGATATATAAATCCTGCTTCCAAAAGTTTCTGGATTTCTTCCTTCACTATATCCCTCAGATTGGGGTTCATGCATCGTTGGGGTTGACACACAGGCCGGGAGTCACTTTTAATATAAATATGATGGGTGCATAGATTAGAGGGAATACCCCTCATGTTTGTATACTCCCAGGCGAACGCCCCCTTGTGTTCTTTCAAGAGGTTGATTCGGCTTTTTTGTTCCTCTGAGGACAGGCTAGGATTGATATTCAAGGTTTTTCTAGACTCTATCTCAATAGGAATACTTTTTTAATTTTTCAAAACTGGGATTATGTTTGTGTCACCGACTAGTGCTTCTTCCGTAAGATTTTCTTGTTCTTCCTTGCCCAGGGTAATGTTTAGGATTTGATAGACCTCTTTATCAACTAGAGTGGGTTCACTAATAAAATTACTAATAGCATCGTCTTTTGTTTCGTTTTTAAAAGTTAAGGCCTTCCCTATAAGTGGCTGAACATCCTCCTCCTCCTCCTCCTCCTCCTCTATCCAAAGGGAAGTTTCAGCCTCTAGACTTGGCCTAGCTGGAGGATAAAGGGTGAGGTTTTTAGTCTCCGTACCATCAAATATGGTCATGGACCCCGATCGACAGCTGATGCAAGCATCAGCTGTGGCCAACCAAGGCCTCCCCAGGATCAATGGGTGTCCTCCCAGCTGCGATTTTGGTTGTAATACCAAAAAGTCAACAGGGTACTCCCATGAATCTACTGAGATGACAAGGTCATCTAGAATCCCTTCGGGTCTAATGGTGGATTTTTCCGCCAATTCTAAAATGGTGGGGGTCGGTCTAAGATTAGTGAGCCCAAGCTTCTTTACAGTCTCCATGGTTATGACATTGATCGCTGCTCCTAAGTCTACTAGCACGTTGGGTATCTGTGTTTGTCCTACCTGTGCAGTGACAGTAGGATTTCCAGGGTCGTCATACTTAGTCACAGGGGTCTTTCCTGTTATCAAGGCAGATAAATTTCCTATGACATGAACAGTGGGAGGATCTCTGGGTTTCCTTCCTGGTTTCTTAGTGCACAGGTCCCGAACGGTTCTAGCATAAATAGGCACGTCCTGAAGAGCTTGAAGAAGGGGGATCTTAACATATAGATTCTTTAACTCTCCTAGGAGGTTAAACTGAGGTTGCCCCCCCATTCTTGGTAGCATTAGTCTCTTGGGGTATGGTGGTTGCCTTATCATCTGGGTAGGCTGCGTATTGTCATATTTATCGTTTGATGTTTCAGCCGTCCCATCTAAGGGATGCTCAGCATCTTCAATGATAGGAACTGTATCAAATGGATGCTGTGAACTCCCTCCTTCTTTATGGACAGAAGGTGGAGCGTCTTCTGTAATTACGGGTTCTACTATTTTCCTAGATCGTAAATGAATGTCGTTACAAGGTATAGGGGAAAGAGAGTAGGCTGGCATGTTGACAGTCTCCAATTGATGGACTGTTTTATTATTCGGGTTAGGATTAGGTTGGGCAGGCAGCTGAGGTCGTATTGGAATATTAGGGACGGAATTCTGCAGCTGTAGCTGCAACTGCTGAGGTGGGTATTGAGGATATTGAGGGAATTGAGGGTAGTGAGGATAATATGGTGACTGTTGTGGTGGAGGTGGTTGAGGAAACTGGTTCCCGGGGTGGAAATTTCTCCATCCAGGAGACCACGACGTAGGTTGATGTGTCCAGGGACTCCATGAGTTATAATTTTGCATTGCAGGTTGGGAAGGATTCCACTGAGCATAATTTGAAGGGAATTGTGTATTCACATTTTGCATGTTATTCCAATTGCTCATATTATTCAAAAATGGAAACGAGTCTAGAGGAATACCTTGATTTCGAGGCTGCCAAGGTTTCTTCTGTGCAATGAAATAGGCTGATTCCACTTCTGGAGTTGATGCCTGCAGAACAGCCTTCACTTGGGTAAGTGAGGGACATTCTTTCATGTCGTGGTTCAGCTCACACAACTGACATACTTCTACTTTATCAAGCGGGTATTCTCTCAGCGGATGATTCTTTCTACATCGGGGGCAGAACACACCTAGTGTGAGATCCTCCACAGCCTGTTTTTGTTTTGCCTTCAGGACATCGATCTCTGAGGAGTGGAGCTCATCATCTCTGTCTTAAAATTTTCAAGGAGATTGCCTATCTCTGCATGGGTAGCTCCTCCATTGGATGACTTCTGAGTTCTGTCGAAGACATCACGTTCTAGCTTATCCCATTTATCTCGCTTATTGTTCCTGGAAGAGCCCCTGGAGTATCTCTTACAAAATTCCATATTCTTTCCAAAAGTTTCTTTGGAGATATCTCCCTTTCCTAGCAGATTTAACATGTCTAAGCAATCATCCCTGATCCCACAAAGCAAGATGATCTTGAGCACGTCCAGCCCCATATTCGTCTGCCCAGCTCTTTGCACATTGTACAGCAGCCTTTCCACAAAATCCTCCAGACTTTCATCCTCCTTCTGCACCATTTTGAACAATTCCTCTCTTTTGTCCTTGGTGTTGCAATATTCCTGATATTTCTCCAGGAACACCTGTTTCATTTTATCCCAATTAGCAACAGTTCTTCCCCCAAGGCTCATGAACCAGCGTAATGCGTTGTCCTTCAGGGTGGCAGGGAATTTTTTTAGCTTTTTTGCATCGGTGACATAATCATAGCTGTGACAGAGAATATCGAATTCAAAAAGGAATTAGTCTGGATCTTCTGCCGCCTTTCCGTGGAAGTGAGGCAACACCGATGGTGAGATATTTTTCATAGGGGTTGCCCCCGCTGGCTGCTGAATCAGAAATTGCAGTGTGGCCATCGTTCCTTCAGGAAGGGAGTGATTTTCATGATGATAATTTTCCCCCATTGCCTCTTCCTCGTCAGACTCGTGTCTGTTACTCATCTCTTCTTCTGTTTCCTCCTCTTCGTTCGTTCCTACGCTCTGTTCCTCATTTTTCTCTTCGTCCTTCCTCTGTTCCTCGTTCTTTTCGTCTCTCTTCCTCTGTTCCTCATTCTTTTCTTCTTTCTTTTCCTTGCTCTTCCACTGATCAGTAATATTTTGGTGGAACTGCGTCCACTCTTCTTCAGTTACAACCTTCCCGTAGATGTGGTAGATCGAACCTCTACCAGCAAGCCCAGTAGTAACAGCTGTGTCTTATTCTGCAGGGATATTCGAGGAAGTCGCAGCTGCTCATGTATTCTCCATCGTGGACCCTGACGCTAGCACCCCAAGATCGGCAAGGTTTCTTCTGATAGGAGTTTCTTGATGGCGAGCCCTGGTGGATGAATCAGTTCTGTCAACAAGATCGTCGATGAATGTCCTTCTGCCCAATGGTGGTCCTCGACCGCGACCTTTAGAAGGAGCAAGTCGACAAATTCGACTTGAACGAAGACCAACTTAGTCGATCAGCCGACTAAGTCGATGGGCCGACTTAGTCGATCAGCCGACTAAGTCGGTCGACCGACTAACTAGAAAGATTAGGTCGACTAACTAACAGTCGTGTCGGTTCACCGAACCGATAGGTAGTTATTTTGTAACTGTTTGTAAATTGTATATATTAGGCTGTTGAGCCAAGCAAGAACTCAGTTCAGTTCTCTGCCTTGTATGAACTCATTACATTAATATAATCTGTTATCCTATCTGTTCTTGTCTCTTGTCTCTGATTTATAGTTATGTTTTAGTATGTATTATTGGTAACCTTATGTGATCTGTGAGATTACAACATTGGTTCCGTTGCCGGTATTACATGTCTAAAATATATGCTCACATATGATACTAGAGCAGGAAATCAAGGACTGTTGGGACCGTAAAGTTGCGAACTACTTACAAAATTATGCAAGAAGAAACAGATTAACAGTCGCTGAAGCCAAAGCAAGATTTTTCACAGAGACCCATGAAAAATTCGTTGAATCAGTGCCACAACTCCTGAAGCATCTTCTGGATGAGAAAGATGGACGCGACTAAAGAAGAACAGTTGCTAGACAAACTGATCTGAGGAGGTCATACAAATTTGTCAGAGTGGTTGGAGAAAATTGCCGATGACTTCTGTGAGGAGCAAGCGGTCGAAGACATGACGTCAGTGGAAACTGTCAAAATGAAATTCTACATAGATTTCATCGAACAATTCTTGTGCTCCTTGTCGACCTTGCTGTTCAAATTCTTGATAGAGAACGGAGCAGGCCACATCGTCGAACCGAGACCACCACTGTGCGAACAGCCACCAAACACCAACTGGGCGGACAAGCAAAGGAAGTGGGAGAAATTTATCGAAGAAAGGGAGTGGGAATACTTCCTAAGCAAGTGATTCGAACTATCCGAGATTTCTAAAAGAATTGGGTAGGCTATGGGGGGGTAGCTGGTCCTGTGTCAGAGGCAGAGTATAGTGGATCCTAGTCGACCCAAAGAGGATAGCCATCACCTGTAATGAAAAGTCAACCGTAGAAGACCTAAAGAAAATAGTACTGTACGAAAGTATGTCAGACATTCAGAAACAAGAAAGGGACGAGAGATAGCAGAGAAGGGAAGCAAGACGTGAAAGAACCGCAGGGCTACGCAGAGAACAAAACCCTAGGGAGAACGACCATGAAGAGAATCTGCCAGAGTCGAGTCATGACTGACAGGAAGAGGGCGTAGAACAAGAGGTGTCCCCTACGGAGGAAGAAGTGTGGATAGAGCAGCCAGAAGCTCTCCAAATAAGAGCTCCCGATGACGGAATAACCCTTTCCCCAACAAATATGCATACTAGAATCCAGACTATTGTCGAAGATGATCTACGACTATGAGCTGGTGACTATAGCATATGGAGTCAACTAGGCGATGAAACATACACGGGTCAACACCTTATCATACATTGACCGCTCGAGGGAAACTAGGTGACATTTCAAGCAGCACCCTCCCTCTAAAGTATCCACTTGCTCTTACCGACACATGAAGGAGCACCCCCCCCCCCACCAAGTACAACTTTAGAATAAATCAAAGAATCAGACTTGCGCACACAAAATTGCAGTGGATCATCGACAGTAGAAATCCAAAACAACCCACTGTACGTCGAAGAAGAATCGACCACCGATGGGAGCACAAGTTTCGTCGACCAAAACCCCGCAGGCCCGACTATATCAATAACCCCAACACTTTCACCACCACCCCCACCTCCAACCCCGCCAACTTCTGAGAGCAGTGAAAGTGATTCAGACATGGGTCACGGATCAGCTCACATTCCTCTCTACGAGGGGGATGAAGACCCCAGACGACATTGGTTCGTCTGCGAGTCGACCTGGGAATCAAACCAGGAGATAGTTAAAAAGGAAATTGATAACATGTTAGCAGCAAGGATCATTTACCCCATTGACCAGTCTAAATGGGCAATTCCCATGGTCATACAGCCAAAGAAACATGACCTGACAAGGTTAAGAATTTGTGTTGACTTTAGGGAGCTCAACAAAGTAACATTAACAGATCCATTCCCAACCCCCCTATGCGGATGAAATCTTGAATGAAGTTGCGGGCCATGAATGTTATTCATTCACAAATGGATTCTCGGGATACAACCAAGTACCCATAGCAAAAGAAGACTAGAAGAAGACAACATTTGTCTGTGAATTTGGCTCTTTTGCTTACAGAGTTATGCCTTTTGGGTTAAATAATGCACCTACAGTGTTTTCCCGAATTGTTGTCAAGACCTTCCAAGAATATATCTATAATACCATGGCAGTATACTTTGACGATTGGACTATATACTCCACCTTAAAAGATCACTGCGCATGGCTCTGACTCATGCTGGAGAGATGTCGACAGATTCAACTCTCCCTGAACATCAAGAAGTGTATCTTTATGACTCCTATAGGAATACTCCTAGGGCATATTGTCTGTAAGGATGGTATCAAAGTCGATTTTGCTAAGATTAAAATCATCCTTGACCTGAAACCACCAATAAACCCTAAACAAGTTCGGGTGATACTTGGCCATACAGGCTATTATAGAAAATTCATAAGACACTATTCAGACATGACCTACCCTCTAGAAGAATTACTAAAACACGACCAAGAATTTAAGTGGACAGAGGAATGCCAAATCTCCTTCGACAAACTAAAAAGAAAACTGGTCGAAACCCCCATACTCAGATTTCCAAACTGGTCGACCAAATTTCATGTGCATATCGATGCATCAGGAATCGCAATCGGAGCAATCCTGACTCAACCAGGGGATGACGGGATGGATTACCCTATAGTTTACAGCAGTCGAAAATTAAATAAGGCTGAAAGGAACTATTCGACCACTGAAAGAGAAGCCCTAGGTATGGTCTTTTCCCTTCAAAAGTATCGACATTACCTATTGGCCAACCCCTTCACATTTTATACCGACCATCAAGCTTTGAAGTATCTTGTTAATAAACCCCTTCATCATGGAAGAATTTGTCGATTGCTACTCCTTTTTCAAGAATTTGAGTTTGAAGTTGTTGTCCGACCAGGAAAGCTAAATGTCGGGCCCGACCATCTATCCCGCATAGACACAAGGGAGGAACCGACCGGAGTCGATGACGACTTGCCGGATGCACATCTATTCTGCATAGAAGTAGTCCCCAAAGAACTAGAAGAAATAGCTCAGTTCCTAGAGACAGGTTAGGCACCAGAAGGTCTGAACACCAAGAAAAAACAAATCTTAGCTATGAATGCTGCACCCTACAGCCTCATCAATGGATTTTTGTACAAAATGGGGTTAGACGACATTCTCAGGAGGTTTGTACTCGACCATGAACAATACCAAATCATGCATGAAGCACAGTATGGACCGGCAGGAGAACACTTTCAAGCAGATACAACTGCAAGAAAAATCCAACAGTCAGGATTCTGGTGGCCGACAATCCACAAAGATTGCAAAAACTTCGTTAGTCGATGTGATAGATGTCAACGACTTGGTCGACCTCTGTCAAGCACAGAAATTCCCTTGATATCTATAAACCCTAGTCTCACATTTGAAATCTGGGCCATAGATTTCATAGGACCGTTTCCTATCCCATCCAAACGATCAGGTGCAAGATATATTATCACAGCAGTGGAATATGTCACTAAATGGGCAGAAGTCGAACCCGTCAATACATGTTCTAGTGAGGTAGCCGCTAATTTTATCTATGAAAACATTATCACTAGATTCGGATGCCCACTCACATTGATCAGCGACCAAGGATCACACTTTATCAACAAAACCATCAAAAATTTGACCGACCAGTTTCACATCAACCACCGACGAAGCACCGCATATCACCCTCAGTCGAACGGCGCGATCGAAGCTTTCAACAAAACATTGACAAAAGGGTTAACCAAAATATGCAGTACCGACAAAGATGACTGGGATGAGAAAATCCCTGCGGTCCTCTGGACATATAGGACAACATATAAACAGTCGACCGACCAAACCCCCTTTCGACTAGTCTATGGGCAAGAAGCAGTCGTCCCCCTACACTTCCGACAGCAGACACCTCTTATTGCACAGCTATTACATGTCGATGTAGACCATGCAAGAAAGGACCGACTATTTCAACTCAGTAAGCTAGAAGAACATAGACTCATGGCTATCCAACACCAGGAAATTCACAAACAACAACAGAAAGCATGGCACGACCGTAACATCAAAAACAAAAACCTGTCGGTCGGCAACCTTGCTTTACTTTATAACAGTCGAGTCAAAGGAAAACCCAAGAAACTACATACAGAATGGATGGGACCTTACATTGTCGAAGAAATACACCCCAATGGCTCGGTCCGACTAAAGACATTACAGGGCCTAGTATTTCGGAAGCTCATTAATGGAGCCCGACTTAAATGTTACAAAGCTTGAAAAAAAAAATTCAAGTAACGGCCTTAACCATCAATCAAAACCCATAAAAAGCTAAAAATGTCCAAAACAAAACAATACAATCAAACACAACAAACATGACAGCAACTCACTACTTCGATAACCGACATCATCATCTTTGACCATCCTCATTGACCAGTCCGACCGACCATTTTCACCACCGACACCGACCGACGACCTCAAGAGTCCCATCACGCATTGATGGCCTCGAGCGCCGCACACATTCCACCATTAAGTCCCATTCGAGCATTACAGCCGGACTGTCCAGTCCACCATTAATACATCCATCCCTACACGCAAAAACACCCACGCCTATAAATACAAGACAGTCGAAGGTTCATCCACCACACCATTTACCCATAGAGCACCCGCCACCTCAGTCGACTAAAGACCAAGAACCCTGTAACACCTTCGACCAACCCGACACAATGGCACCCAAACTGACCCGATCAGCGACTAAGGCAAGAGAGCTGCAGGCAGAGGACACACCCTTGGTTCGCCAATTAAAGAACATCAAAAACGCTAAAGTCCAAGACGGCCAATGGCAGAAACTCTAGACAGAAATCCAAGAATGGGCCTATGTCGACAACAAGATGACCCAGGCCGCTGAGAAAATCCGGAAGAGCACCATCTTCAACTACCCTAACGCACCACTGATGGCAAGCTTCGGTGGGACGAAAGAAGCAGCGATCAAATTCATTATCAGTCGTTACCACAACGGCCGATTCTACTTCGACAGGCCGATCAACATTACCGGGGATGTTATCTCACGACTTACTAGTCCAACCAAGGCATCCCTGTACCAATTGGGATTAAAGAAGGGTTAGTCCAAGAGCTTACGGGCTTGTCATCGGGAAAGAATTCCAAGGGGTTGATGATTGGACAGATTACGACACGGACACCACAAATTGTGGCTAAAATCATTGCAATCACCCTTACATTAGCCGGTCGAGGCAGCGACCTCAAACTAGAGATGTTGGAGGCTGTCGACACAATTGCAACCGATGGTCGGCTCTACCGATGGGGAGACTATGTTTTCAACATGGTCAAAACCATCTGCGAAAGATGCCAAGAGACAGGAGGTATAATCAAGTTCCCCTCTCTTATTCTCTGGATTTTCATGTATCATATTTGTCCAGAAGGCAGTCCAGTATTCCGAGCGCCGACCAAGTTCGAGATGAACTGATTTAAACCCTTCTCACAAAAAGGAACCCTGCATGAGCTGGGACAGGGGAAAGTCTTCTTGGAAAACTGGTTTCAGCAGTTGAAGGTTCGCACGGCGAGGTGGAGGGTGCCCCAGAACATCCGAAAAAACCTCCCTACGGACTCCCATACATAGTTAGAGCTTGACCACACGTCGGTCTGGTACATGCAAGGTCAGGACCCCAAAGCTCAGGACCTCGACTACTATCCGACGGTCGACCATATTTTCTGGGAGTTGACCCGATAGGTTAGCACAAGAATACAAATACCCAAGGCTTCCAAATAGGTCGACTTCTCCATCACAGAGCCACTTACTGACCAGGAAAAAGAGGAAGACTACGAGCTCAACCTATACATCAGCGCATTTGTGTCGGAGGACACCCCGGCCGAGACCACTAGTCGGGTACACATCACTGTCAAACCTCCGACTGCAAAGGTAGTCGACCCACAACTGACAGAACAACAACAACCAACAGTACAAACACAGCAACAAACAACCCCTCCGACTACAACAACTATCGACAAAATTCAAATACCGACAAGTGAAGTCGAGGACACCGACCCGGAATATGCTTTATCCAAAAGCATCATTAAGAAGCTGGCCAAGGAGATAGCTGTCGCCAGAGAGAGAATCAAGGCCCAAAAACTACAACAAGGCAAGGGTAAGCGCAAGCTTCTTCTTGCTGACTCGTTCGATGATGAGGAGGAGCTAGTAGCCGTGGCTGTCGACATTGTCGAGGACGCCACTGCAAATAAAGTATCATTTGAAACTCAGTTTCAACGGTATCTGGAAGCAGGAGCTCCGGAGGGTCGACCAAAGAGAGCAAAAACAACACCGACGCCTGAAAATGTTGTCGACGTTGTGTTGACCCTTCCACCCCCATCCCCGACACCCGTAGTCGAGGAGAAAGCATCAGTACAACAGTCGGTCAGTCCCCACAATGTATATCAAAGAGCAATCCTAGAGACAGTCAAAGCCAAGGTCGACCAGGATGCTGAGCTTAAATATTTCTTCGCGACGCTGCCTGCACTGTTTCAGTCGGCCCACAAAATACAAACAACAGCTCCTCTCTATGCAAGCAAAAAGCCCTATGCAAACATTACGACAACATTCACCCGAAACCAACAAGGAGACGTAATTGGAGCATCACAGTCTATCACGGAGCCAATCAACCCTGACGCCCAGGACGACCTACCCACTACACCTTCGGAAGCAAGTATCTCTTCCGACGAAAGCCCACAACACACTTCAGCCAACCCATCTACCCCTGTTCAT
>LPNX010930742.1:268780-346568 GCA_001517045.1 Pseudotsuga menziesii | reverse complement strand
TAATCTGTTATCCTATCTGTTCTTGTCTCTTGTCTCTGATTTATAGTTATGTTTTAGTATGTATTATTGGTAACCTTATGTGATCTGTGAGATTACAACACGACCCAAGACACCTGTACTGTTAGTATTTTGTGGGGTTTTGGGAGTTGGGAGTTGATCATGTTTTACCCTCCTCGTCTTCATGCAACCCAAATCATTTCAGCAAAAAGAATAGAAAAGACTGACTAGAAACAATTACCAGATGCAACTAATGATAGTGTTTAATTTTTATCCTTCCCCGGCAACGGCACCAAAATGTCGAGCACCCAATATGCAGGTAGATTATTACCAACATACAAAGCATACGAGATTTATTGTCAACCCGAGAAAGTCTTTTATTTCAAAGGATAAATGCACAGTATATGCTTAAACACACAATCACTGTAATTGAACACTCTTATCCTCTAACAACTATGCCCATCCCAAGAATCTGTGTAATCCCATTCATCTTCTAGATACTACAATTTCAATTACTTCCTACCATGTATCGAAGAAAAATGATATAAGATTCAAATGACAATTGCAGATAAAAAGGAAATCCTATTCACATCCTGGAACAAGTAATTCACCTATTCAATCTGATTACTCTTGAAATCCATAAACGTAAATCAAATATCAATCTAGGAATTCAATTGCAAAGGATTGAGTTCAGCTACTCTAAGAAATTGAATTGCAGGAATGAAAGTCAATCAATTGTAACAGGAAAGATAAATTGCAAGGATTCGTGGGATAACAACTTAAAACTCCAAGATGAACAAAGTTGTGTACAACTACCACATGAATCGCATAAAGAAAGTTACCTACTCAGTCGACTGTCACTCTGTACCACTTACCGATCTTAAGAAAATGCAATCACAATTATACTGCAAATCCACACTTACTACAGCTGCGTACAAAGGAAATAGAGTCAACAAGACATCACACAATACTAAATTAAAAAGTCCTAAATTAACTCAGCAATCTCTGTGGAAGGCGGGCCCAGCCTTCACACAGAGATGCTAGCTGAACAACGTGAAGCTCCCTTAAACCAGAGGTAACTCCTTATATTAAATAAAGAAAGATTACACAAGTTGCTTCCACTGCTAATACAATTAATGAATTATCTATATTCCAACCCCCTGGGTCGAGACAGCTTCCCATATTTATACATATAGATTATAACATCCGATCCTATTACAAAGGGCAGCCATGAATATCTCTGATCTTCAGGCGCCCTAAATAACACTAGTTGTTACAAACGTGGCATGGTAAAGACATGGAAAATACGAAAGAGCTGTTAATTGACCCAAGAGTAGCAATCTCTTCTGACCGCAATCATACTCGCGCAACCATGTACTAAAGATCTCCAATTGTAGCGCATTCGGTTACAGCTGCCTTGTCACAGCTCTATCTGAGATGTTGCATTAGAACCACGTGCCTTAATTGATGATCGGAGGATCATCTTGAGCGGCGATTATCCCTCCTTTCAAGACTTGTTCAGCCCCATCTTCCTGCAGTCCACTTATCTCAAACTACCTTCATAAATCATAACATGTTAGCACAATTGAGAGATACACAGCCTTAATTATCACAATCATAAGCATTAATAAGATAAAGCAATGATTAGTCATACCTTGGCAGTTTGGGGAATAAAGTGAGAAAAATAGGTGTAATTAGCTTATTGAATAGTGTAGGACAGGGGAAGAAAAGGTGATCGAGGATGGTTAAAAAGGGGCCAATTCTAGGCTCAACATGTACGATGATGAGATGATTCAGATACGACGAGATGATTCAGATATGATGAGATGATGTGAATACAACGATATGATGGTAGGAGATGTAAGTGATTGCAGTAGAAATGTAATGAATGGTCCTGGGATGTGCCTATGTGATGGATTGCTCATGGATATGATTAAGACCTAGACGAGGACTAGGGCTACACCAAACATGAAACAAGGTTGACTCTGTAGAAAGTTCCTATGACGGATAGATGGACATATGTCACTATTCAATGATCGACAAGATTAGGACTATGATAACAATGACGACGATGATTCAGTTATGATGACGTGACCTTTTGTATTGATGACTATGGTGATAGAATACCTTCCTAGTTAAGAGGGAGTGTTGTTGTATTTGTAACTTTGGAAGATATTCTGATGTATATTATTATTGTATATTGTTGCACACCCATTGGATATGGGTTTCCCTCCTTTTGGGATGTCATAATTTTCTGTGGTCATTGAGGTAAACCCTCTATTGTAAGTTGAGGAAGTAGTCCCCATGTCAAATATAATAAAATATATTTTTTGGTCCCTCTAGGAGAATTCAGCTCAGTTAGGGTAAAAAATTGACCCAGTCAAGTTGTAAGGTCGGTCACATGAAGGGTATAAATAGGGAGGCACAATCCCTCATTTATACACTCACTCACTCACTCAAGTTCGCTGCATGAGGAGAGAGATAAGATCGAAGAGGAGAGAGAGAGCTGCAGAAGAATTCTTATACTTGGTTTTTTACATCTTGTGATATTGTCTTAGTGATGGAACTATTCTGAGGAAGTTTGTGGGGTTTTCTCCTTTATGGTTTCCTTGAGGAAAATATTTGTGTCTTGTGTATCTTCTTTATCATGTGCATATTGGATATTTTATTGTACTTGTTGTTCTTTCAAATAAAGATCCTAATCAATTTGAATAATAGTACAAAAACTAACACTAGATTCACTTACAACCATCATCTTCACCCTAACACTTGCAAATTCCTTTTTGCAATGCTAATTTCTGGTTATTTTTCCCAATCTAGTCATTGGAAATGGCTTATGTAACATGAATCTATGTAGATATTCCCCTATCCTTTTCTATCCCTCCCTCTCCCTTGGAAAATGAAGGATAAAACCTAATGAGGATGAGATAATTAATGACAAGACAACTAACATAGCTTTTGACCATAGGATGAAGTGCTCTTATGACTTGTCATAAAAAGTATATTCATCCCATGATTTCATAATTACATGAGAAGTATTTCCCCCATCAACCTTGCACAACATTCAATGCTTGGGTTTTAATAAGTTTAAATAGGTAAACGACTCATTCAATGCACATGGCAACAATTGGGTGAGTTCTAAGGCTGACACTTGGTAACATAGTATTACTCTCACATAGGCCCCTTTCATATTCCCCTATTGTGGAATCATCATGGAAATCCAACCACATGATCCATATAGAGATATTTATATCATGCATGCCTGAACACTCACTAGTTAGGCCGTGTCATTCATCTTTTCACCAAGAATCCATACTATCACATTTACATCATCTTACATAATCTAATCCAATACATTATAAGGGTAAAATTAGGGGTATTACACCCCCCCATTGGAATAATACCGTATTCAATGTTCTCTTTATTTTCAGTAAGTTTATGCGTCACTCCCTTCACCTGCATTTGTAATTCCTTTCTCTTCAAGGCCACTTTGTGTTGTTTCTAGCTATCTTGGACAACAATGCTCAATCATTCCTTTGGGATACCTTGGAACACCTCGAAGGCCTTTATAATTTCATCACATACCTATTACTGTCATCAAAGGAAAAACATGCTTGTCATATCCATTTTAAGCGATATTTGATCCATAAACAAATATTCAAGTTTCATAAGTAAAGCATATGTATTCATAACACAATATAAAGTATGCAATAAGCCCAAAACATATATGTATGAATACATCTTTCCCCATATGGATACCATTGACGAGATACAACTCACTCTCTTCCTTGACACACCTAAGGTATCTACATATACATTTAATGTCTCTTTGATCCCATCTAGTACGTAACATGAATCCCTCACTTAGATTCATCTTAGTTTCCTCTTCCTTTCCACACTCACCCTTCTAGGTTCAGGCATCCCCTTCACTTTCATACAATTACCTTGAACGATCCATCTTGCCAAGGATTTCACGTGCAAAAGAGTCAACATAAAAGGTCTTACTGCTAGGGAATCCCACTAGAAACCTCTAATATAAAATATCTCATTGAGATCAAGGTATATCATAGGGTTCCAATGTCATTATAGCGACATTCTCCCCTATATTTTAGCATCCATCATTTGTATTCACTAGATAGATATGGCATGTCACATGTATTGCATACAAACAATTACCATGAGATGTCATCATAACAATTTCAATCAGAATTTTTCAAATCTATTTCATATGAAAATCGTGTTTCACAAACATGAAATCATTCTCATAATGTTTGTCCTGTTCAAGTGGTAGCATCCGGTCTTCATTATGGTCTTACAGTCAATGGCATATCTAAGAAAAATCTACATGCATTATAAAATTTTCAATTAGCCAAACAAATTGTGAGTATTCATGCATGTAATAATTTCATTAACATGAAGTGATCTCATAATTATAACACACAAATAATTGAAACATTATTAGTTCTCAATATCTTAAATGCAATGAAACACTTTTACTTTATATGCATCGTTAACACAATAAAAAATTACATAACACAAACACATGATCTATGTAATCAAACATATGTTCCATCACTCATAGTTATACCATCATATCCTTTCATGCAACTATGTCCTCCCAACAGAGCATTCTTGTAACCCATCGAACATGATGACCATTTTCATGCAATCCTTCCACTGCATTCATAGCATCTCATGGAATGATCTCAAAATACCAATAATTCTATAATTTCATATACTATTTAATTGCAATGAAATATATATATCACAACCATGCATTCACACAATGCATCTTAACATATGTACCCACACATATGCATGCATAAAAGCAAGATTTATATAATCTCATAATACACATTCACTCAATGCACCCTTGCATTGATTCATGAATACCATAATTTTATGTCATGCATTCCACCATGATGATTTGGAAGGTCTATGTAATGCCTTGACATATCATCCGAACACCTCCCTAATACTTGCATGACCATCTAAACACCCTCTTCTTTTTCCCAGTGCAATACCAGGATATACCCTTTCTCCATGAAATGGTCCCTCAAGGATACTAAAAGGAATTTCCCTTCACCTCTCCACGGTTCATCTCAGGAAATAATCCCCTCTAATGGTCTCTATGTGTTGACAAGAAGGTTACAGTCTGACACTGAAACAAGTGAAAATACCATTAGATACTTGTGTATCACTATAGCCTTTCAATATCCAACAATGCTACAGACTTACCCATGATTATCTTGCATGGAATTTACTACTCCAACAAGACCATAATTCCTCCCTTTCCTTTGTTATTAACTCATAAAAAATATGCACACATGGTTTGATATTCTTTCATTTAAATGCATTCTAAATTATAAACAATCATATGGTTCAACGACCATTTCCCTTACTACCCCATACCTCACCATACCAAGTGGGATATCACTCACATAAATCCATTCAGTAGCACATGCATACCAATTTACGTTGATTAAGATATGGTTGAAGGTATTATTACCCAGTCCCCTTTCAACACATATGCAATCAACATAAATAAACAATTACTTGCATAGCTTTCATCAACATCTATGATGTTACCTGACCTACTAATCTCTTACAAACGATTACACAATACTTCTACCAACCTTTGGATCATAGATTTATTGCCTCATCCTTTCTTCATAAGGTTGCAGATCATGTGCAATAACATCAACAACATAATCAACAATATCTCAATTATCTCTATTCATACAACCATCACCAACCACTATAATTGTTATCATTGGTTCATTGCATATGTAAAACCATACCATGTTTACCAATATGCGATATCATATGCATGCACATGCATATTAACTTGCACTATGCCATAATTTTCTATATATAAAACTCATAAAATATAAATATAACAACAAGAGAAGAGCTAGGGAATTCACTATTTCAACTTCCTCATCACATCATGGAATTTCTCTTCCACATCATAACTTATTCAATTCATGACCTCTTTGTTAAACATACAAGGAATCATTAGCTACGATTTTTCACCAAGTAACAATTCAATACATATATAACATTTATACTTGCTACTTTTCAAGCATGCAATTCTTATACTATAAACAAAAATAGTTTAAGGTGAGAATTTTTATTTTATTAATCAATGTTGCCTATGGATATTTTTCTCCAATTTATGCTACAACCATATTATCAGCCTTATGTGGCTTTCCTTTCCGCTACAACATCTTTCCATGCACTCTATTTATATTTTCTTGTTGCGCCAATCACTATGGGAAACTCTAGGAAAGTCCACCTTTTTCTTCCTCATACTTCCTAGCACTTAACAATGTTGCAATTCATTCCATTTCAATTCCACATGGAGTATTTTCAAGGCCCATTATGTATCATTATTCCTCATTGAACTCTGGTGATTTCTTTCCTTTCCCATGGAAATATTTTCCACAGTTATGAACCACGCAACATATTCACACATGGGAATGCCTCATTCCCTTATTGACAGTATTTGCATGGCCACTCTATCACTACAATGAACCACATGGAAAGTCTTCATACTGGAATGTTTTATTCCATTAGTGACAAATCCTAGGTGAATGGAATTTCATTACCCACTCTCATTACTTACTTATAAGTTGTTGGTTCATGTTGTAATCTCACAGATCACATAAGGTTACCAATAATACACACTAAAACATATATAAATATAAAACAGAGACAAGAGATAAGAACAGATAGATGAATACACAGATTATATTATACAAAATGAGTCCATACAATGCAGAGAACTGAACTGAGTTCTCATCTGGCTCAACAGCCTAATATATATGATTACAGAACAGTTACAAAATAACTACGTGTCGGTTTGGTGAACCGACGCGACCTTAGGTGGCTGACCTATTTTCTTATTTTAGTCGACCGACCGAATTAGTCAGCTAATCAACTAAGTCAGCACATCGACTTAGTCAGCTGATCGACTAAGTCGGCTCTTGTTCAAGTCGACTTATCGACTTGCTCCTTCTACATCTCCCCCACGAACAAAACGTTTCTTCATCCCGAAGAAACAGGGAGGTACAAAATTCTTGCTTGACCTTGAAAATTTATTGCGGTGGGTTGTGAAGTCTGATGGTTGGTCATTTTTGTACGCAAACTTCGACAATAGCTAGGGCTGTGACGGTGAGGTGATGTTGGAAATCTGTCCAACTCTGCAAAACTTTCTGGATGTCGATGGTCAGTGTGGTTAAGCCTGATAAGATCGACATCTTTTCCAAGATGGAGACTTCGACTATCCTCTCCATGTCGGGACCCATGAACTGGTCCTTCTCCTTTGCAGTCTCGATAAGTCATTTCATCTGTGGGCAGATGATGTCGACTTTCTCTAAGTTGGGGAGAGCTTGTTGCACCCACTGATGTGCTTCCCATTCCAGTTTCTGCAGTTTGGCGGTTTCAAGCACTATCTGGTCTTCTATTGTCGTTCTAACTGAATCCCTTGCTGAGTCTATCGTGTCTGCTGATAAACTTTCCCGTAGTGAGTAGGCCAGTCTCTTAGTACTTCTTTGGTTACAACAGACTCCTCCATATAGTCCTGCAATACTTTGTAAGCTTCAGAAAATGTAGTGTGTTGTGCCATTAGGAGTCGGTAGTTTCCTCCTTTTGTTCCTCCTTGGTTTCCTGAATGTGGGCTTGAAGGGTCAACACCATGCTCTCAAATAGCTGATACGCTCTTTCAAGCGATCTATTTGTGTCGATCTCTATGGGGCCCGGCATGACGGACTGGGCCAAATTCCTGCATTTATCGAGAAACTCGACCTGTTCTGTGTTTTTGTCCTTGATTTATTTATTCCTTTGCTCACTCCTCATCTTTGCTTCACTCGCTAGGGTTTTGAGGAGTTGTCCCATATCTGTGTCGGTTAAGGAGCTTGCATCCTTCAAGCTGATTTGGAGTTTGTGAGGCTTTTCGTGATGCTCCTTCTTCTGTTTCTCCTTCTTATTCTTGTACTTTTCTTTGTCTGCCTCCTGTGTACCTGCAACAGTCAATGTGGGATCTTTGGTTTGTGGGTTAGAGGCCGACGGTTTGTCTGTTTGGGGAGGTGGGGTAACTACCACCTCCGGGTGTGTGAATGTAGTCGGTTGTGGTGGGCCTATTTCTGAGTCAGGGGGTGGTGGTGGAGGTGGTGGTAGTGGTGTTGGATTTGGCGAATGGTCGGGGGTGACTGGTTTGGGAGAAGTATGGTTGAGTGGTGGCTTGTCGAGTCGGGGTTGTGAGTTTATGTCGAAAGACATTTTTGTTTCCGTCGGTGCAGTGGATGGTAGGTCGGCTTGGGGTACAGGGTCGGTCGGTGCAATAGTGGAGGTCCGATGTCCAGTCACTTTACCTTCCTTGTCAGGGTTTCTTGTGAAAGTCGACGTGATGGTTGCAACGATCGCGGGCTGTGTGCCCTATCCTCTGAAGATAGCTGCCTGGGTGGAAATATTATGAGCCGACTTAAACAATGCAGGCAGTGTCTCAAAGAAAGCTTGTAAGTCGCTGTCTCTATTGAATTTTTCTTTTATCGCCTCTGACATTGCGCTTTTGTATAAGTCGAGGGGGCTGACTGACTGTTGTGCCGGTGCTTGCTTCTCGGTTATTTGGGTCGGGGATGGGGGTGGAGGCATCGACACGATATCGACGATTTTTTCGGTTGTCGACGTAGTCTTTGGTTTTTTCGGTTGACCTGCTTGTGCTCCTGCGTCGACAAAGCGCTGGAACTGGGTTTCGACCGGTACTTTATTTCCGGCAGCATCCTCTATGATGTCGAGGGCTGTGGCTGCTAGTTCGTCTTCGTCGTCTGAGGATTCGACAATGATAAGCTTGCTCTTACCTTTACCTTGTTGTTGTTCTTGTGTTTTTATTTTCTTCCTGGCTGCTAGTATTTCTTTGGTCAGTTTCTGAATAATACCTTTTGTAACAGCATACTCAGGGTTGTCTGGTTCTGCTTCGCCCGTTAGTGCCTGAGTCAGGCTGACACTTGCTGGAGCTGGAGGAGTTATCTGCTGCTATGGCTGTGACTTTGGCTTTGCAGGATTTGCAGGCTGGGGTTCTGTTTTCTTTGCGGTAGGAGGTTTGATAATTATCTGTAGTCAACCAGTGTGTTTGACCAGTGTCTCCTCTGACACAAATGTGCTAATGTATAGGCTGAGATCATAGTCTTCCTCCTTTTCCTGGTCGGTGAGTGGCTCCTCGATCAAGAAGTCGATCTATTTGGATTCTGCTGGTACTGGTATTTTTTTCTTATCCTATCGAGATAGTTCTCAGAAGATCTGGTTGACGGATGGATAGTAGTCGAGGGATTTGGCGTTGGAATCCTTGCCCTGCATGTACCACACCAAGGTATGGTCAAGCTCTAGCTGGATATGGGTGTTCACGGGTATATTTTGTCGGATGTTTTGAGGCACCCTCCATCTAGTCGTGCGGACTTTCAGCTGTTGGAACCAATTCTCCAGGAATACTTTCCCACGCTCTAGTTCGTGCAGGGTTCCTTTCTGGGAGAAGGGTTTAAACCTCCACATGTTGAACCTCGACGGTTCCCGAAAGACTGGGATCCCATCTGGGCAGATGTGGTACATAAAAATCCATAAGATGAGGGAGGGGAACTTGATGATTCCCCCCATTTCTTGGCATCGCTCACAGATGGTCTTTACCATGTCGGCGACATAATCCCCCCATCTGTATATTCGTCCGTCGGTGGCAATAGTGTCGACGGCTTCCAACATCTCTAACTTGAGGTCACTGCCTCAACCTGCTAGAGTGAGTGTGATTGCAATGATTTTGGCCACAACCTATGGCGTTTGAGTTGTGATTTGGCTGATCATCAACCCTTTTGATTTTTTACCGGAAGGTGACCCAGTAAGCTCTTCGACCAGTCCTTCTTTGATTCTGACTGGTACAGGGTCTCCTTTATTAGAAAGACCGGTCAGTTTGGAGATGACATCTCTAGAGATGTCAATCAGCTCATTGAAGTAGAACCGACCATTGTGGTATCAACTGATAATGAACTTGACAGCAGCTTCCTTCATTCCACCAAAGCTGGCCATCAGCGGTGCATTGGCGTAGCCGAAGAGAGTGTTGCATTGGATTTTCTATGCTGCTTGAGTGGCCTTTTTGTCGACAAAGGCCCATTCTTGGATCTCGGTCCATAGCTTCTACCATGAGCCTTCCTGTACTTTGGCATTTTTAATGTTCTTTAGCCTGCGGACCAAAGGTGTATCCACAGCATGTATCTCCTTTGCCTTGGTCGATGCTCTAGTCTGCTTGGGGGCCATTGTGTTAGTTTGGTCGATGTCACTAAGGGGTTCTCGGATTTTGGTCGACTAAATGCTCTGGTGCTTTGTCTATATAAGTTTCGGTGAATGAACCTTCGGTGGTCCAGTATTTATAGGAGATGCGGTGGTTGTGTGTGACAATGGGTGTATTAATGGCAGACGTGATGTTCCAACTGGAGTACGTGAGTGTGAGTTAATGGTGAATTGCTTTCAGCGCTCGAGGTCATGAATGCGCAATGGGACTATCGAGGTCATCGGTTGGTGTCGATGATGAGAATGGTCGATAGAAGTAGTCGATGAAAGTGGTCGATGGTCATGATGGCGGTTGTCGAGATGGTGATTTCCTGTCATGGTTTTCTGTCTATAGGGTATTATTTTGTTTTCAGAATTTTTAGTTTTTTATGGATTTTGGTTGAAGTTTATGGTTGTTATATGATTTTTTTTTTTAATTAGTTTTTGTAATGTTTTAGTCGGGCTCCATTAATGAGCTTCCAAAATACTATGCCATGTAACGTCCTTAGTCGGACTGATCCGTTGGGATGTATCTCTTCGACAACGTAAGGTCCCATCCATTCTGTGTGGAGTTTCTTAGGTTTTCCTTTGACCTAACTATTGTATAGTAAAGCAAGGTCGCCGACTGACAGGTTTTTGTTCTTAATGTTGCGGTCGTGCCATGCTTTCTGTTGTTGCTTCTGGATGTGTTGTATAGCCATGAATTGGTGCTATTCCAGCTTGTTGAGTTGAAATAGTCGATCCTTCCTTCCTTGTTTGACATCGACATGTAGTATTTCTGTGATAATAGGTGTCTGTTGTTGGAAGTGTAGTGGAACTACTGCTTCTTGTCCATAGACTAGTCGAAAAGGGGTTTGGTCGGTCGATCATTTATAGGCTGTTCTATATGCCCATAAGACTGCAAGTATTTTCTCATCCCAGTCATCCTTGTCAGTATTACATATTTTAGTTAATCCCCTTGTTAATGTTTTGTTGAATGCTTCGATCGCTCCATTGGACTGAGGATGATATGCTGTACTCCGATGGTGGTCGATTTGGAACTGGTCGGTTAGGGTTTTGATAGTCTTGTTGATAAAGTGTGTCCCCTGGTTGTTGATCAGGGTTAGTTGGCATCCAAATCTAGTGATGATATTCTCATAGATAAACTTAGCAGCTATCTCACTAGAACATGTGTCGACTGGTTCAGCTTCTGCCCACTTAGTGACATATTCCACTGCAGTAATAATATACCTTGCACCTGATCTTTTTTTTGGGATAGGAAATGGTCCTATGAATTCTATGGCCCAGATTTCGAATGTGAGACTGGGGTTTACTGATATCAAGGGAATTTCTGTACTAGGGAGAGGTCGACTTAGTCGTTGACATCTGTCACATCAACTAACAAAACTTTTACAATCTCTGTGGAGTGTCGGCCACCATAAGCCTGACTGTTGGATTTTCTTTGCAATTGTGTCTGCTTGGAAATGTCCTCCTACAGGTCCATAGTGTGCTTCATGCATGATTTGGTCTCATTCATGTTCGAGTACACACCTTCTGAGGATGTCATCTAATCCCATTTTGTATAAAAATCCATTGATGAGACTGTATAGAATAGAGACAAGAGATAAGAACAGATATATGAATACACAGATTATATTATACAAAATGAGTCCATACAACGCAGAGAATTGAACTGAGTTCTCATCTGGCTCAACAGCCTGATATATATGATTACAGAACGGTTACAAAATAACTACCTGCCAGTTCGGTGAACCGACGCGACCTTAGGTGGTCGACCTATTTTATTATTTTAGTCATCCGACCGACTTAGTCGGTTGATTGACTAAGTCGGCCCATCGACTTAGTCAACTGATCGACTAAGTCAGCTCATCGACTTAGTCGGCTGATCGACTAAGTCGGCCCATCGACTTAGTCGGCTGATCGACTAAGTCGACTCTCGTTCAAGTCGACTTATCGACTTGCTCCTTCTACATCTCCACCACAAACAAAATGTTTCTTCGTCTCGAAGAAAAGGGGAGGTACAAAATTCTTGCTTGACCTTGAAAATTTATTGCGGTGGGATGTGAAGTCTGATGGTCAATCGTTTCTATATGCAGACTTCGATAATAGTTGGGGCTGTGACAACGAGGTGATGTTGGAAATCTGTCCAACTCTGCAAAAATTTCTGGATGTCGATGGTCATTGTGGTTAATCCTGATAAGATCGACATATTTTCTGAGATGGAGACTTCGGCTATCCTCTCCATGTCGGGACACATGAACTGGTCCTTCTCCTATGCAGTCTCGATAATTCGTTTCATTTGCAGGTAGATGATGTCGACTTTCTCTAAGTTGGGGAGAGCTTGTTGCACGCACTGACGTGCTTCTCGTTCTAGTTTCTGCAGTTTGGTGGTTTCAAGCACTATCTGGTCTTCTATTGTCATTCTAAGTGCTTCCTCAGTGATCTTTCTGCCCTCCAGTACCTGAATCCCTTGCCGATTCTGTCATGTCTGCTGATAAACTTGCCTGTAGTGAGTAGTCCAGTCTCTTAGTACTTCTTCGGTTACGACAGACTCCTCCATATGGTCCTGCAATACTTTGTAAGCTTTAGAAAATGCAGTGTGCCGTGCCATTAGGAGTCGGGCAAATTCCTCCTTTTGTTCCTCCTTGGTTTCCTGAATGTGGGCTTGAAGGGTCGACACCATGCTCTCAAATAGTTGATACGCTCTTTCAAGTGGTCTATCTATGTCGATCTCTATGGGTCCCGGCATGAAGGACTGGGCCATATTCCTGCATTTGTCGAGAAACTCGACCTGTTCTATGTTTTTGTCCTATATTTCTTTATTCCTTTGCTCGCTCCTCGTCTTTGCTTCACTTGCTAGGGTTTTGAGGAGTTGTCCCATCTCTGTGTCAGTCAAGGAGCTTGCATCCTTCAAGCTGATTTGGAGTTTTTGAGGCTTTCCGTGATGCTCCTTCTTCTTCTTGTACTTTTCTTTGTCTGCCTCATGTGTACTTGCAACAGTCGATGTGGGATCTTTGGTTTGTGGGTTAGAGGCCGACGGTTTTTCTGTTTGGGGAGGTGGGGTAACTACCACCTCCGGGTGTGTGGATGTAGTCAGTTGTGGTGGGCCTGTTTCTAAGTCAGGGGGTGGTGGTGGAGGTGGTGGTAGTGGTGTTGGATTTGGCGAATGGTCGGAGGTGACTAGTTTGGGGGAAGTATGGTTGAGTGGTGGCTTGTCGAGTCGGGGCTGTGAGTTTATGTCGGAAGACATTTCTGTTTCCGTCGGTGCAGTGGCTGGTAGGTTGGCTTGGGGTACAGGGTCGATCGGTTCAATAGTGGAGGTCTGATGTCCAGTCACTTTACCTTCCTTGTCAGGTTTTCTTGTGAAAGTAGACGTGATTGTTGCAACGATCGGGGGTTGTGTGCCCTGTCCTATGAAGATAGGTGCCTGGGTGGAATTCTTCTGAGCCAACTTAAACAATGCAGGCAGTGTCTCAAAGAAAGCTTGTAAGTCACTGTCTTTGTCAAATTTTTCTTTTACCGCCTCCAGCATTGCGCTTTTGTATAAGTCGAGGGGGCTGACTGACTGTTGTGCCGGTGCTTGCTCCTCGGTTATTTGGGTCAAGGATGGGGACAAAGGCGTCGACACGAGATCGACGATGTTTTCGGCTGTCGGCATAGTCTTTGGTTTTTTCGGTCGACCTACTTGTGCTCCTGCATCGACAAAGCACCGGAACTGGGTTTCAACCAGTACTTTATTTGCGGCAGCATCCTCTATGATGTTGAGGGCCATGGCTACCAGTTCATCTTTGTCATCTGAGGATTCGGAAATGATAAGCTTGCACTTACCTTTACCTTGTTGTTGTTCTTGTGTTTTTATTTTCTTCCTGGCTGCTGCTATTGCTTTGGCCAGTTTCTGAATAATACCTTTTGTAACAGCATACTCAAGGTTGTCTGGTTCTGCTTCGCCCATCGGTGCCTGAGTCGGGATGACACTTGCTGGAGCTGGAGGAGTTATCTACTGTTGTGGCTGTGTCTTTGGCTTTGCGGGCTGGGGTTCTATTTTCTTTGTGATTGGAGGTTTGATAGTTATCTGTAGTCGACCAGTGTGTTCGACCGGTGTCTCCTATGACACAAATGTGCTAATGTAGAGGTTGAGCTCATAGTATTCCTCGTTTTCCTGGTCAGTGAGTGGCTCCTCAATCTTGGTGACTGTATGGTGCAGCCTTCATAGCTAAGATCTATTTTTTCTTGGTGCTCATACCTTCTAGTGCATGTCCGTCTTCTAAGAACTGAGCTATTTCTTCTAGCTCTGTAGGGACTACTTCTATTCGAAACAAATGTGCATCAGGTAAGTCATCGTTGACTCCTGTTGGTTATTCTCCTGTGTCGATTTGGGATAGATGGTCGGGCCCGACATTTAACTTGCCTGGTCAGACAACGACTTCAAACTCAAATTCTTGGAAGAGAACTAGCCATCGACAAATCCTTCCATGATGGAGTGGCTTATTGACAAGATACTTCAGGACTTGATGGTCGGTATAGAATATGAAGGGGTTAGCTAAGAGGTAATGTCGATACTTTTGGAGGGCAAATACCATTCCTAGGGATTCTCTTTCTGTGGTCGAATAGTTTCTTTCACCCTTGTTTAATTTTATGCTCCTGTAAACTATTGGATAATCCATTCCATCATCTCCTGGTTGAGTTAGGATTGCTCCTATTGCTAGTCCTGATGCATCAATATGTACATGAAATTTGATCGACCAGTTTGGAAACTTCATGATGGGGGCTTCGACTAGTTTTCTTTTTAATTTTTTGAATGATATGTGGCATTCCTCTGTCCAGTTAAATTCTTGATCTTCCCTTAGTAGTTCTTCAAGAGGATAGGTCATATCTGAATAGTATATTATGAATTTTCTGTATTAGCCTGTTTGGCCAAGTAACACCCTGGCTTGTTTGGGGTTTAATGGTGGTTTCAGGTCGAGGATAATTTTAATCTTTGCAAAGTCGACCTTAATACCTTCCTTATAGATAATTTTCCCTAATAGTATCCCTATGGGGGTCACAAATATACATTTCTTGATGTTTAGGGAGAGTTGAATCTATCGACATCTCTCCAGCATAAGTCTGAGCCATTTGCAATGATATTTTAAGATGGAGTATATTGTCCAGTCATCAAAGTATACTGCCATGGTCTTATAGATGTATTCTTGAAATGTTTTGACAACAATTCAAGAAAACACTGCAGGTGCATTCTTTAATCCAAAAGGCATAACTTTGTAAGCAAATGAACCAAATTCACACACAAAGGTTGTCTTCTTTTGGTCCTCTTTAACTATTGGTACTTGGTTGTAGCCTGAGAATCCATATGTAAATGAGTAACATTCATGTCCTGCAACTTCAGTCAAGATTTCATCTGCATAAGGGGTTGGAAATGGGTCTGTCAGTGTTACTTTGTTTAGTTCCGTGAAGTCGACACAAATTATTAGTCTGGTTGGGTCATGTTTCTTGGGTTGTACAACCATTGGACTTGCCCATTCTAATTGGTCGATAGGGTAGATGATGCCTGCTACTAACATGTTATCAATTTCCTTTTTGACTATCTCCTTGTATTTGTGAGCTAGTTTATAAGGCCTTTTCTTGGCAGGTCGAACATCAGGTTTAGTATCAATTTTCATTTCTCCCATTTTGTGGACTAAGCCTTTTAGGTCTTTATAATCCCTAGCAAAGACATCTTGGAACTCCTTTAGTAAGTTCACTATTTTTGTGGTTTGTTGTTCGCTCCAGTAGTCACCAATCTTTGCCAGTTTTGGTCGATCATCATTTGAGATGTCGACTTCTTTAGTTTTTACTTTAGCATCTAGCCACTCTGGTGCTTTGGCTTCATTGATCGGTCGAATTCCTTCTTTGAACTGTGAGAATGTGGCAGGGAAGTCGGTTGCAGTCATTTTGTCAGTATCTTGTTTGTCAGCTGTGTCGACTTTAAGGATTGTGCAGATAGGTTTTGTCATCTCGACATGGTTGGATTTCCATCTAAATCTCTTTCCTTCTGTGTTTTCATTTTATAATTGTAATCGGGTCGATTGTGGTCTTGACCATGTTTGTATATTGTTACATTCCCTTATCTGTCGATGGTCTTGTAAGGGTTGGTTTTCGGTTGGTTGGATAAATTGTTTAATTTGCTTTGTTGTTTCGACCATATTTTCATTTTGAGGTATGAAGTTGAAGTCGTTAATAAAATTTTCCATGAGTTCGTGCCATAAAAAGGTTTCAGCGCTAGCTTCTTCCATCTTATACCATTTGTTTGGTAAGTCGGATAGGGTTGATGGGAACAAGTGTGGCCATGCTTGTTCATCCTTGTATCCAAGTCTTCTCCACTCCTTTTCACAAGTTTTGATGTGATCTTCTGGGTTCTGTCCTTGAGTGAATACAGGTATCTGAGCTTGTTGGGTTAACTTCTTTCCTCCAAACCTTTCGACAAAGTAAGTCGAAGCATTTGTCCAGGTCTGTAGTCTTGTCTGATGGGTATCCCACCATCTAGCTGCTTGTCCTGTAAAAGTTTCAACTAGGCTTTGAAGTCAGCCATGTTCACCAATATTTTTAGATACTTACTCGACATGCATGACTGGTGATTCCCTCTCCTTATACCTTGGTAGTTGTGTAGTATTTAGGTTGGTCAGTTGTAAGGTAGGGTGTTCCCTTATTTTCTTTTCGAAGATTTTTGGGACAATGGACACTATGAAGCACTGTTGGGTGGGTTTTTTCTGCACTTTTTGTATAGTCCAGCACCCTCTTACTTGTGTTTCATAGTTCTCGATCTCCGAGTCATACAATTTGGTGTCTGAGTTATAACCAACTGAGTCTTGGTTACCTAAGTGAAGTTCTCCATGGATGTTTGGTTCTATGTAGTCTGCATTGTTGTGGATTTGGTAGAGTTGTCTAACATCGACTTCTTCATCAATAGGTTCAGTCCAAGGTTCCCCTTGAGATGGATGAATGGGTACAATGACCTTTTGACCATTTCCTTTTAATTTGATTCTTTCCTTGTCCAAAGATATGGATGCTTTCATCTTTCTACCCCAAGGTCGATCGATTAGCGCTGGGAAGGAGCTAGATCCTTCCTTTGGGTTAATGATTTCAAAATCGACTTTGGTCGAGATTCCTTTGATAGTTGTGTCAACGTTTTTCCAAACTCCAATGGGTTCAATTAGGCCTTGGTCAGCTAGTTTCAGGTACATGCCTGACTCATAGAGTCGAGGTCTTCCCATCTATTCCCAAGTGTAATGAGTCATGATATTTACTTGTGAGCCGAAGTCGAGCACTACTTGTCGGACATGGTAACCTTCGATTTCCAGGTCGACAAGTGGGTCGACATCACTTTTTTCTTTCTGATTTAAGCTACAGATGTTCTTTGTTTGTTTTTCAAAGTTGGTACATTTTATTTCATACAACAAATCGATGAACTGGGATACTGAATTGTCTGTTTGAACGAGTTGGATTAATTTATTTATTGTGTTAGGTCGACTGTTATGAATGTTTTCTTGTCGTGCAATTTCTTGAAATACATGAGTTACTTCTTTATATGTTTGTTTTTCCTTCAGTGGGTCGGGATAGACATTTTTCTCTTTAATTTTACTAATTCTGGGGTTATCAACTCCTGTTTTTGTTCCTTGCCAAGTTACAATATGTAAATTTTTGGTGGTTATTACATCATTCTTTTGCACACAAGACAAGACATTAACATTTTTCTTGGTATTAATTTTTTCTAACATGGTAGGGCAATCCTCTAGTGAGTTATACCCTACCCTGCAATGGGTACAGAATTTGAGATCAGTCCTGTCCTTGTATGGACAGTCTGCGTATCGGTGACCCTCTTTATAACATGTGAAGCACTAAATGGGTCGACGCGGTCGTGTGTCGTGATTCCCAGGGAATCAACCTCTTCCTCTGTAGCCTGGGCATCGATTGTCATACCGACGCTCATATCATTGACCATCGTATCTTTGTCCGTTCTGATCGTTTTCTAGATTGTTTTGCTCGTTATGCTATGCCACTGCATTCGTTTGGTAGACCGCCTGATAGTTCTATCGGTTCTTCAGGTTTAACTGACAGTCGGCCGTGTTATGACTTTTGGTCTTGCAGATGGCACACCAGGAAGCCTTGTCGTTCTTCATGTTAAACGGGTAGTCTTTTGTGGAGTGATCTCCGTGTTCCTGGCAAATGTCGCAAAAGGTCTTGGTCTGTATGAATCGAATGTCTTGTCGGCTATATTCTTGTCAACAGTTATCTTTCGAATGGTCGGCCGTCGAGCATTTGGTGCACCAGATCTCCTGATTCTTGAGGCTTAGCTCCTTCAGAGACTTTTTTACGTTCTTGAGCTGTTCTTCCAGTCTGTGGTCTGTGGGGTAAGTGGGTATATCCTCGTCCATCTCTACCTGAAGAGATTTTGTTAGCGCATCTTCGTAAGTTTTGAATGTTTCCAGACTGATGTGTCGACGTACTTTTTGAGATAGTCCTGCAAGAAACCACTGGATTAGTAACTGTTCATCTATGACATAATCCAACTGGCTCAGTAGGTCTTTCCAATGCTTATCGTAGTCGCGGATGGATTCCCCTGGCTTTTGTGATGTGGTTTTGAGTTTCTTCATGGACAGGTGCTTAACATTTGGGGTTTTGAAAAATGACAAAAATTACGCCTTAATCTCGGCTTTTGTCACTCTGGGTTGTCTTTCCAAAAAGTTCATGTACCACGTCAATTCCCTTTTCCTTAAGGCTCCTGTGAACTGTGCCATTTGTCTATCTTCGTCGGTAACTTGGTTGGCCTCCCAAGTCAAATCACAGATGAACCAATGTCGTCTGGGGTCCTCATCCCCCTCATATAGAGGAATGTGGGCCGATCCGTGACCCATGTCTAAATCATTGTCACTGCTCTCAGGAGGTGGCGGTGGTGGAGGTGGGGGTGGTGATGAGGGTGGTGGGGTTATTGGTGTATTCGTGCATGTGGAACTCTGGTCAACAGAACTTGCGTTCCCATCAGTTGTCGATTCTTTGTTGACTTGCAGCCGGTTGATGTCGACTTCTGCTATCGATGGTCCACTGCAACTATTTTTCCACAGTTCTGAGTGTTCTATTTCTTCTAAAGCTGTATTTGGTGGGGGGGGGGGCACTCCTTCATGTGTCGGTAAGAGCAAGTGGATACTTCGGAGGGAGGGTGCTGTTTGAAAGGTCACCTAGTTCCCTTCCACTGGTCGATGTATAATGAGGTGTCGTCCAGTATACGTGTCATCACCTAGTCGAATCCATATACTGAAGTCACCAGCTTGTAGTCGGAGGTCTTCTTCGACAATAGTCTATATTCGAGTACGCGGATTCAATGCGAAAAGGGTTGTTCCTTCATTGGGAGCTCTTAATTGGAGAGCTTATGGCTGCTCTATCCACAATTCTTCCTCCTTAGGGGACGCTTCTTGTTCCACGCCTTCTTCATGTCGGTCATGACCCGACTCTGGCGGATTCTCTTCCTGGTCGTTCTCCCTAAGGTTCCTTCCTCTGTGCAGCTCTAAGGCTCTTTCTCGTCTTGCTTCCCTTCTCTGGTGTCTCTCTTCCCTTTCTATTTTCTGAGTGTCCGACATACCTTCGTATGATACTATTCTCTTGAGTTCCCTTTTAGTCGACTTCTCATTACTGGTGACTGGTATCTGTTTCTAGTCAACTAGGATCCACTATACTCTATCTCGACATATGACCAGCTACCCCCCATGGCCTACCCGACGCTTCTTAGAAATCCCGGATAGTCCGGTCTATTTTCTTAGGAAGTATTCCCACTCCCTTTCTGCAATTAATTTTTCCCACTTCCTCTACTTCTTCGCCCAATTAGAGTTTGTTGGAAGTTCGTGAAGTGATGGACGAGGTTTGATGATATGTGCTACTCCTTTTTCAATCAAAAATTGGAACAGCAAAGTCGATAGGGAACACAGAAATTGTTCGGCGAGATCTGTGTAAAATTTCTCCTTGACTATTTCTACCGAAGTTCTATCTTCGACTGCTTGTTCCTCACAGAAGTTGTCGACGATTTTCTCAAACCACTCCGACAAGTTTGTTCTACCTCCACGGATCAGTTTTTCCAGCAACTGTTGTTCTTTAATCCTGTCCGGTTTTCTCATCCAGGAATTTCTTCAAAAGTTGGGGCACTCATTCGACAAAATTTTCATGCGTTTCTATGAAAAATATTTCTTTTGCATGTGCGACTGTTAATCTGTTCCTTCGCGTGTAATTCTGCAAGTAGTTTGCAACTTTATGTTCCCACCAGTCCTTAATCTCCTGCTCTGGTATCATCTGTTTGCATACATTCCAGTCGTGTACTACCGGCAACGGAACCAATGTTGTAATCTCATAGATCACATAAGGTTACCAATAATAGACACTAAAACATATATAAATATAAAAAAGAGACAAGAGATAAGAACAAATAGATGAATACACAGATTATATTATACAAAATGAGTCCATACAACGCAAAGAACTGAACTGAGTTCTCATCTGGCTCAACAGCCTAATATAAATGATTACAGAATGGTTACAAAATAACTACCTGTCGGTTCGGTGAACCGACGCAACCTTAGGTGTCCGACCTATTTTCTTATTTTAGTCGGCCGACCAACTTAGTCGGCTGATCGACTAAGTCGTCTCTCGTTCAAGTCGACTTATTGACTTGCTCCTTCTACAGTTCATATCCTACAATATCTTGTAACTTCTCTTAGCATGCATGCACTTGCCCATAAATATGTGTCACCCATCACATTTACAAGTTACATGTTCTTTACCTACTTGTCTATTCCATACCTTGTTGAGCATTCTCTTATGGAATACAATATCCATATCCAATAATCAAAATATCCATGTCTCTTCCTTGTAATTCAAATTACACATATAAAACAAAATAATACATTGGATGCATTCTTATCCAAGGTACCAATGTACATTATTGTTTTATGCAACCAAGTCCTATAAATAGCATAAAAAGAGAATAAACAAAAAATAAGAGGGTAGTCGACGCCTTAACAATGAATAATAGAGACAAATATTAATCCTATTCGAGGGAGAAACCTCCTTACATAATGTACTAAGTATACAAGACAATATAAGATACAATGATGACTAAAGTGAGAATATATCCTTCCTATATATAGGAGACAAATGTGTACAATAAAAATTAATATACCCACTAATAAACCCAAGCTGACATAAATAGTATGTAATGCAACACAATATAGGGGGTAATGCGCCACAATATATGGGGTAATGTGCCATAATTAAGGGCTTAACATGCCCCTTCCCTTCAAAAAGTGTTTTCCTCACAATGTTGAAGTAGTTCTAGATGATGTTGTATAAAGGACTCATCTTCCCATGTTGAATCTTTTGCGGGCAAGTTCTTCCATTTAATGAGATACTCTAGAATTGATCAATTTCGAAGCTGTCTAGTTCTTATTTCAGTGATTTCTTAAGGATCCAAGATGATTTTTCCTTCCCCATCAAGCTCTGGTAACATCTTTTGAACTGGTAGCTTGTCACCGATTACCTTGTTTAAACAGGAAACATGGAAAATTGGATGGACTTATGAAGATGCAGGTAGTTCCAATTTGTAGGCCATACTGCCAATATTTTGTAACACATTGTAGGGACCGTAGTATTTAGGTGATAATTTATTATCCTTCTTGGTGTTCGTAAGGGACATATGTTTGTATGGTTGTAGTCTTAAAAACACCCAACCCCCCACATTAAAGCTTCGTTCACTGCGGTGTTGATCTACTTCTTGTTTCATTCGATTTTGTGCTAGATTCAGGTTGTCCTTTAAGAGTTGAAGAACTTTTTGTTGATGCTTCATGTGTTCTTCCACTGCTTGAACCTTAGAGGAGTCTCTCAGTGAAGATGTGATGGATGGTGGATGATAGCCATAAAGTGCCATAAATGGGGTCATTTTTGTTGATGTATGGAAGGAAGAGTTATACCACCATTCTTCTAAGGGTAACCACTTGACCCATTTTGTTTGTTTATTGGATGTAAAACATCAAAGATACCCTTCGATAAATTTGTTTCAGATCTTTGTTTGTCCATCATATTGAGGATGATAAGATGAGCTATGAGCCAGTTGAGTACCCAAAAAAGAAAATAATTCGGTCCAAAAATTTATAGTTAAAATGGGATCCCTGTCACTTACTATAATATTTAGAGTACCATGTATTTTTGGACTGTCTCCATAAAATAATCGGCGACCGTGCTTGCTTTGAAGGGGTGAGATAGTGCACATAAGTGTGTGTATTTAGTATGTCTATCAACAACCACCATGATGACATTCTTTCCTTCATACTTTGGTAAACCTGTGATAAAATCCATTGATACCTCTATCCACCTTTGGATTGGAATGGAAAGTGGTTGTAGGAGACCAGGGGTCTTAAGTGTTTCCACTTTATTTCATTGGCAAACCAAACATTCTATCACAAATTTTTGAACATTAGTTTTAAGACCATCCCAAAATAAATATTTCTTTACCCTGTGGTATGTTTTTAAGAAACCTAAGTGCCCTCCTATCAATGAGTGGAATTCAAAAAGTACCTTTTGCTTGAGCTGGGAACTCTTACCAAGATATAAGCAATCCTTGTAACATAGCAAGTCATATTTCCACCTAAATGTATTAGAGGCACTAGGATCTTGCTGCAACTTTTGAATAAATGTCCATATTTCTTTGTCATTTTTCCATTCGTCCCTTGCTTCGGTTATCCAATCTAGTTGGATGATCAAGATAACATAGAGTAATGCTTCAACATCCTCATCTTTCCTGGAGAGTGCATCTACGACAACATTTTGCTTCCCCTTTTTGTAGATGATTTCAAAATCACGTCCCAACATATTTGTCACACATTTTGTTGCTCTTCAGAAGATAAACTTTGTTCCAAGAAGTATTCAAGGCTATCATGATTAGTTTTAACCTTGAAATGTCTCCCTATAAGGTAGGGGCGCCATTTCTTCAAGGCATGTAGTATCACCAACATTTCCTTCTCATAAATGGGATTTTTTAAGTTCTTTCCCTTGATTGGATGGCTTGTGAAGGCAAGAAGGTGACCTTCTTGCATAGTACAACTCCAATTCCATTTCCTGAAGCATCACATTCCACAATAAAGGTTTTTGTGAATTCTAGTGTCACCAAAACAAGAGCTTTACAGATTGCCTCTTTGAGTTGTTGAAAAACTTGAGTTTCCTTGGAAGTATAAGAAAATGCATCTTTCTTCAGTAACGTTGTTAGAGGAGCTTCTGTTCTTCCATAGTTTTAAACAAACTTGTGGTATTACCCTTTCATACCTAAGAATCCTCGAATATTATTCATGGTTTTGGGAATCGACCAAACCATCATGGATTTAATTTTGTTAGGGTCTACCTTGACACCTTCATGAGATACAATATGACCCAAATACTCTACCTCCTTTATACCAAAGAAACATTTTGATGGTTTTGCATACACTTCTTAATCCTTTAGTAGTTGTAGTACCATGTCAACATGTAGAACATGTTCTTCCCAAGACTTTCTATATATTAGTATATCATCAAAGAATATCAGCACAAATTTTCTAAGGAAAGGCTTGAAAATAGAATTCATCAAACCTTGAAATGTGGAAGGCACATTTGTGAGACCAAATAGCATGACCACAAATTCATAGTGACCTTCATGAGTTTTGAACGTTTTTTTGGGGACGTCTTCATCCTTCATTCGAATCTGGATGACACCCAGAATGAAGATCCAACTTTGTGAAAACAACTGGTCAATGTAATTCATCCAACAATTCATCAATGACAAGAATGAGAAACTTATCTTTAATGGTGATATTGTTAAGCTCTCTATAATCAGGACATGTATGCCATGATCCATCTGGCTTGGGTACCATTACCACTGGTGCATAGTAAGAACTCTGGCTAGGCCTAATTATGCTAGCCTCTAATATTTCAGCAACCATACGCTCAATTTCACTCTTCTTGCTATAGGGATATCAGTAAGGTATGATGTTAGGAGGAACACCGCCTGGAATTAAGTGGATAGCATGATCAAAGTATCGAATAGGTGGAATACCTTTGGGAATATCTTCAAATACTATGGAATGTTTATTAATGGCCCTTTGGAGATCCGGGGAGATAGGGAACTTTGAATTTTAAACATCTAATGAGCATAATTGTGTAACTACACCTTGATGTCCCCTTTTTAACAACTTTGTCATACCATTTGAGCCTATCACATTGCTTGGTTTTCTTATGATACCATTTAACTCATATTCTTTTCCTTCCCATGAAAATTTCATGAAAATTAAAATCCACTGTTCCCAATGATTGTAACCATTAGACACCTAACACAACATCAACACCACCCATTGAGATAACAATCATTGGAATATTCAATACATATTCCCCCATAGACAAATTTATACTATGACATTTCCCTGAGCAATTTATAGTTCCTCCATCTGCAATCATTACTTGAAACTCTAGTGTTGGATATACAAAGCAATTAATAACTTTGCCTAATTTATAGTGAATGAAATTATGAATACTACCAGAATCAATCAACACTATTACATTCTTATTTTTGATGTATCCCTCAATCTTGAGAGTTTGAGGAGTGCTAATTCTAGCCAATGCATGCCAAGATATGGTGGGAGTAATTTCTTCTAAAGTATCCTCTTCTATTTCTTCTGAAGTCACCTCTTCTTGAGATGCTTCCTCTTCTTTTGGTTCTTCCTCTTCACAATCTATGTATAATAATTTCTTCTCACCGCACTTATGTCCCTTACTATACTTGCTGTCACAATTAAAGCATAATCATTTTTCTCTTCTTTCATCTAGTTGTTGGGGTGTCAACCTTTGTGGTGGTTCAAAAGAGGGAACATCATTTTCTTTGTGTGTATTGGAGAAGGCCTTTCTAGTAGTCATTGTCATATTTTTACTTTCAACCTTCCTTTCCATCATGAAATTCTTCTCTAGGGATGATGGTTCAAAGAGACGCACCTCATGTTGAATGTTATCTTTTAAGATTGCAATAAAGATATCTAACAAATTATCTTCTGAAATATTCTTTGCTTTGAGACTTATCTGCTGAAATTGCTTGATGTGCTCTATAATGGGACCTTTTTGCCTAAGATTTATGAACTAGCTAAAGAAGGTGTTTCTATTTATATCCCCATAATGTTCAATCAATTCTTCTGTGAATATAGACCAAGAGATAATAGAGTCCTTTTTACGGTCACAAAGCCATTGGTATCATACAAATTGATCAGGTTCTAAATATAATGATGCAATAGTTACCTTTTTCAAAGTGGGCACCTGGTGTATATCAAAGAATTGCTCCATCTGAAAAATCCATGTGATTAGATCCTTGACATCAAACTTCCTCATGTAAATCTTGGGGATAAACTAGTTCCTTGGACCTGAATTGAACCCATGATGTTGTAGTGAATCATCAACTTTTGAGGACTCCAACTTCCTGCTCTCCAATTGTTTTTCAATTTTCTCTAGGCGTGACTAGAATAAGTCCTTTTTCCCTCTTTATCCTCTACATGAGGAATAAAGCTATGGTTAAAATCCTTCATTAATTGCTTCAAGTATTGAAGATCTTCTTTTCTATCCATCCCTTTGATATCCTCTTTACTAGCCATCCTTTTGAGACCCTCTTTACTAGCCATCTTATTTTCCAATTTAACCAAGTCATCAATTTCACATTTCCTTTAATCATATCTTTAAACTTGGACACTCTAAAAGATATGTCTTCCATTTCGTCGTATGTCGAGGATGAATCCTTTGGGGGTTTGAGTGGAGTGTAATTATTTCCACTTCATTTTGGTGGAATTTTGAACAACAAATGTATATCACACCCTAGGGTTTAACACAAATATATCCGTCTACTAAAAGCTATTCAAATGAAAAATGACGTACTTTTTTCAAACCCTGATTAGAAGATTGTTTTTTTGTCGACCTATAACTGATATAAAATTTTAATTTGGACTCCTATGGGTATGAAACTTCGACCTATGGTACCTTGATGTGTCCTCTTTCCAATTTCATGAGTATGACCTAATTTGGATGTTCCAACAAAACGTTATTGCAAATCTCCCAAATCTTCTTAATTTTGTCCTATCCAGAAGATCAAACTTGTACTATATTCCATGTGTCCAATATTTTGTTTTTGTAGCTAAAAATTCTACCATAGATACCCTGGTCCATCTTCTTACGTATACAACTGGTCTCACTCAATTTGGATCTCGGATGCCTCAAATATGACCTTTTTTCCTAGAACACATGTTTTAGACTAGGTTTTGGACTAGTAAAAAACCCTAGACTCCTCCGCAATTATATATGAACATGTAATGGATCAGGATCTGAATTTCAGACTGTAGATATTTCGTCCTATTTTAGAAGTGGGTTTTTAACCTCAATATTTGAATCCTTGTAAAAAAAAATTGTAGCGAAAAATCTAAGATGTTTTGTTTTACAGAAGCCAGTCCCGAGGAAAGAGTTATGATACCAAATGTTATGCAACTAAGTCCCAAAAACAACATAAAAAGAGCAAACACAGACAATAAGAGAGTAATCCACACCTTAACAATGAATAATAGAGATAAATATCAATCCTATTCGAGGGAGGAACCTCCTTACACAAAGTACTAAGTACACTAGACAAGATAAGATACAATGATGACTAAAATGAGAATATCTCCTTCCTATATATAGGAGACAAAGGTGTACAATAACAACTAATAGACCTACTAACAAAACCAAGCCGACATAAATAATATGTAATGCACCACAATATACACGGTAATGCAACACACTATGTGGGGTAATGTTCCATCATTAAGGGCGTAACATATTGATCCATTTTATTCTTTCACGATTAGACATGGTTGTCACTCCTCAATAATGCATATGACAACTAATTACTCCTAATAAGGTCTTCCACAACTCCTCTATGCAATTCATATTGCACATTTTGAAAGTAATAATACATGGCATACATTGTGGGTAAGGAACTACCAATCCCTTTTAGTTCCCTTCTTCCATCGTGAATGTTTATAAAATGCATTTTGCGAGAGTGTATTGTTATTTATTCAACGTGTTTTCCCACCTGTCAATATGCATTACCATAATAATATCACTTGAATATCCTTGCTCATTAACAAAATTATCATGTTACCAAGCATCCAACTTTACTTAGTTTAATTCTTCACATTGTTAGATATCAAACACATTTTACCATGCTTGGTTTTCCAATTGTGCCTCCACTTTATTGTGAGAGCACCATTACCATGGCACACGTATCATCATATTTAATCATTTTGAGTCACTTTCATCTCTGGAATACTCTTATACCATTATACAAAATTTTCCCAAAGTTAGTTTCTTTAAAAGTCACTCACATCGAGAATTATTGCTCAATCAATCCCATTGGCTCTATTCTATCTGCGTTTTTAAACAACCAGAAACATGTTTGAAAAATAAGAACAATCTATTTGATTCTCCTATGGATAATATTTACAACAATTACAACAACTATACTTTGGATTAATTTCGGGCTATGAGAGCTAAAAGTTATAGCTTTTCAAATTAAGCACTTTTTCCCAATTTGTACTATTTTTGCATAATCTCTAAATCTGAGGGACCAACTTCAGACACTTGTAGAAGAAAATCTAGAAGGATATGAAAAAAAAAACAGTATTGAGAAATTTTATCTCTTATGATTCTAAATACAACCCACCTTCAATATCTTCAATATAATGCACAGAGGATATTTTATAAAATTTTGGAATCGTTAATTTTTAACTTTTGCAATTCCTCTATATTTTTTAGAAAAACTAGCTTTCTCAAAAAGTAAGCATTTTTGGAAAAAAATCCTGTAACCAAAGTTGTTCATTTTGATAAATAAGTAAAATGTCAAGTTCCCCCAAAATATATCTAAATAGTGGATTTTCCCACAAAATATATCTAAATAGTGGATTTTGATCTCCTTTAACACACAGGCTTCACACCTTTTAAATTTATTTGTTCCTTGACCATGACTGCACCATAACAATTTTGACCTCAATTTCGGTCAATTCACTAGGTAATCATGTCTTTAAAAACCACTATTTCCGGATTTCCATAAAGCTGGAGCATCATGGGACCATGCCTCTCACTAGAAATTATGTATCCTTCTCTAATGGCATCGAAATTCTGTAGGTCTCATCGAATTTTGAGTTAAACCCATCCTATCATGGCACACACAACTTTTCGGCTCCAAACTTGTTTTTACTAACTTTTCTATAAAAATATTTTGACATGGAAAGATGTTGATGTGGCATAACACACGATTTATGATGTGGTAGTTAGGTGCTACATATCATGAGAAGGTGTGAAGATGACATCCCCCTGTCATATTTCTTCTTCCATAGCCATAGCCTTAGCCTTAGCCTTAGCCTTCCAAGTAATCGTGGCTAGTTACAACCTCTACATAAGCTTTTATGCGTGAACGATCATGATCGCATAATAGAACATGTCCAATCAAATCTTAACCATTCATTTGCATTTGCATGTGCATGAGATGTACCCTAGAACGCCCCGCCATAAAACTACTTCTCTTCCACCCCGAATCCGATGACAATCAAAATGGGTGTGCATACCCTTTCCCATCCGTAACCTTCCTTCTGTGCCCCTCCGTGCGTGCGTATGTATGTATGTATTTTACGGTAAGAAATTTCCTTTACCGGTCCCACACCCACGGCCACCATCATGATCATGCAGAGCCATCGATGTATGTATGCCCTTGAACTCCAGTCTCCATCCATCGATGTATGTATGTGCTTGAACAACGCGGGCGCGGGCGCGGGCGCGGGCGCGGATGTAAGACCAATACGGTCTGCATTAATGGTAATGGTAAGCCATTTGAAATGGGCGAACAATACTTGTTATGCTATGGAGTATGGAGCATTTAATCATAGCATAACAAGTATTGTTCGCCAAATGGGAATCCGCTCATTTGAAATTGGGAATCCGCTCATTTGAAATTATGAACCCGTTACCCGCTCATTCATTATTCAGTTTGAATTATGTATTTTGAATTTTGAATTTGTAAACCTGCAACTGCTTGGATTACTCACATAATAAATATTGTTCATTCCTGCAACTTGAACTGCCTGTCCTTTGTCCAAACTTACATCCATGAATTGTTCGTATGCATCCATTTGGTAAATCAGACTGCCATACCACCTGGGTCTGGGTGTCGTCCGCCGAAACAAAACAAAAAAAAATTGTATTTAATACTATCACTTTACTTTCGTGCAATCAAATTTATTTTCTACTTAAGTTTTGATACTGTGATGACATACATTTTATATCTTTAATAACGTTTGTGCAGTTATGGTCGATCCTTATTGTTTTTACGAGGAGAGGAGAGGAAACCTATTGTAATTGATCTCAGGCCTTCCTTTAGGAGAGAGAAAGAGCTATGAGGTTTTCATGTCCAAATTTCTTTTTCTTAAATAAATCTATCAAAGAGGATGATGCCGAGTCCGACTAGAGACATTTATTCCTCTACTGTGGCAGTGGCAGTCTCACACTGTAGGTAGGTAGGTTCAAGAGCCAACCTCCATTCCTCTGCCTACTGTAGACTGTAGGTAGTAGGTTCAAGAGCCAACCTTTATTCCTCCTCTGCCTACTATGGCGTACTCACTATTGTGTTGTATTGTAGCCATTCATTCATTCGAATTGGAAATAGCATGCCAAAGCCATAACAACAACATATATTGGCAATAGGAAGAGGAAGAGGCGATAGATAGATATTTTGATATGATATGAGCTGAGCTGGAGATTCATCCGCCAATGATGAATAATCCAATCCATAATCTGTTGGTCATCTCCTTTACCTTTACCTGTACCTGTACCTGTACATGCAATGCAAAATAGTATTTTGATTGTTCGCAAATTCGAAAGTTCACAATCATTTTTATTTTATTCTTCTTGTCTCTTCCTATTTTTGGGATTCAATGTACACTGCACAAGTTGGCGGCTATGTTAAACTTTCTGGAGACACAACCTCTCGTTAACTAAAAGGTTAGGTTTGCTCATGCTCGAAATCTCATCTAGTGAGTTTAATTACTTTTTATTCTTCAAACGATATATTTCTTCATAAAAGGTCTTTTACTTTTTACACTTCAAACAACACCTTTATTTACAAAGAGTTTTTTAATAAATATTTAATATTCATTTACATCACATTATTTAATCACATGGTTATTATTAAAAATGTGTATTACTATTCTATATTACCAAAATTAAAATTGATTTATAATAGTTTTCTAAAATAAAAATAAAGTTTTTTCTCATAAATTATGTAAATCTATGTATAATAGTTGGGTTGTTCTAAGCCAATTAAATTTTAATAAATATTTCCAAAAAATATCGAATATAATTTAAATTATTTTTTATTATCTCAAATTAAATATTTATAATAAATGATATTATTATATATAAAGAAATCAATATTTTAATATATAATTTAAAATTAATTTTTATAAAAAAATGGCAAATAAAATTAATATTATATAACATTGAATCTAATTTTAATCAACAAGGCTTAGAGAGTGAATGAGTGTACAAATAAAGGCACTTCTTGTATAAGGTCACTAGTTAGAAACTCCATGAGTACCAGCGTAACAAAAAAAATTATAATCCCTAATTTCCTTGTATAAAATCACTTTCATATGAACCTTAAAAAAATATGATTTAAAAGAAAATCACAAAATAAAAATTAATAATTTGAAATTAATTTTTTTTATTACACCTAGAGGTGATCTTGTAAGGTTACATAGCTTTATGTAAAGAAAAACACAATATGGGGGAGATGTTGTAATGTTCCTACCTAACAAAATAATAAAAAATAAAAAAATTGAATTATCCGCAAAAAAATGTTGGCCTTGCACATTGTTTTAAAACCATGTGCAAAGCCTTCTAAACAACCCATGGTTTTATTGTACATGGTTTAGGAGGGCCTTGCAAATGGCTTTAAGACCATCTGCAAGGTCTCCTAAACAACCCATTGTTGTAGGAGAGCCTTGTATATTTTATGTTCGTCATAAATAATATTAAATATTAATAATAAAAATATTATATGTAGGGGTGGCAGGTGCGGGGGATCCTCTTGGATCCCAGAGGACATGTTGAACAAACCTTCGCTTGGTTCCTTGGACATAGGACCAACAACGAGGCCGAGTGGTTGGCGCTCCTACAGGGTCTTCAATCCTTAGTTAGTAAAGACCTACACAAGATAATGATCTTCGGAGACTCTAGGCATGTTATTTTCAAGCTGATTAATGGTTACACCTTCGATTCAATTAATTGTCGTCGTCTGTATGACAAAGCAAAGCCAATCATGTCTAAATCCTATGAGCTCTTCCACATTCTTCGCCATAATAACTCTGCAGCGGATGCCTTGGAAAACATGGGGGCCTCCCTACCTCAAGGTCATTTCAGTCTTAACGGAAAAGCCCCTTACACCAAATTCATTCCCTAATGGTTTGTCAGGCTTACTCTTTCCTCTCTCAAGGCAAGTGGTCTTCCATCTCTCCACTCCTTGAAGTGTCTCTTATTACCCCTAATGGCTTTCTAGAGGAACTCCCCCTCCATTCACCTTATTCCTCCACCCCTTTTCCTTCCTTCTCCCCCTCCCCTTATCCCTCCATCTTCTCCTTTTTTCTTTCCCTAGCTAATTTCTTATCCCTCTCCCTTATCCTGCCCCTCACCCTTCTTCACACCGCCTTGCGTCATCCCACAGCTGGCTCCCACCTCGTGCTCCTTCCCCAAGGGTCTTCTCATTCAATGCGTTGTCCTGCCAACACATTTACCCCCGCCACGTGGATCTTTCTCAACCTACATCCTCTCTTGGACAATGTAGGATTTATGGGTCACCTCCCCTGGGTTAATTGCCCCTCCTCCTCGCACGCTCCAAGTCTTTTCGATCACCTCACTATGTCTTCTCTTCGAAGTTGCCTGCAAGCTCATTTCTCTCCATCTCTCGGCTCTGTCCATCATGTGATTCCTCCGGAGCGCATTCTTTTGGATGTCATAGCAGGCGTAGACGAAGGGTGGCTGCAGGAAATTCCGTGGGAAGCTCTCCCTCTCACCAGGACTTTTGTGAAGGAAAGGCTTGCCCTCGCATCCTTCTCCTCTTGCTCTTGTAGCACCCTTACAAGCTCTTCGCTGTGGTTGGCAAGCATTGATTCTGGCTCTAGTCTCTCGTACGAAGCTCAGTCTCTCACTGCTGAGAAAAACATGATTTTGGGCTGTCACTGTTCAGGGTGGAAGGAAGGTGCAGTGGGCACTTTAGCCCATCGAAGAAAGGAGGGTGCCCCCCTCCAACAGGATTTTAAAGTGATAAAGTATATCCTCAGTGGCCTCTTTGCCAAGAATCAGGCTTGTGTGTTAGTAGGTTCAGTCCGTGCTCTGCATAGTAACTTCACCCGTATCGATATCTCTCCAAGAAACGACAACATGTCTCAGGATAACGAAAACGTTGGCATTATGGACGTAAAGAAGAATCTCAAGCGTCTTTACGAGATGATGGCGATAGGCATAATGGATAATAAGGAAATAGCACAGGAGGTCAAGAGCATGGGGGAAGTGGTAAGTTATACCTCTCTGCAAATTAGCAATCATGATGCAAGGATCGATGACAACGAGAGAAACCTCAGGGAGGTAATGGGTAAGGTTGATAGAATTCAGGAAGATCTCTAGCGCCTGATCAACATGAACCAGTGTAACAAGGTGAACGAAACCCTTGCAGATCCAGCGCACCCCATGGAGGAAGAATCAGTGGTTCAACCCATGAAGCCCAGAGGCAATCCTTAATCGGTTCTCTTTTAAATTTGTTAATATGTTTTATTGTCTTTTGCTTTGCAATCAGTTTATAAGGGTATACACTACCCCAGGCACTAGTTGTTTTGCAAATTCCCCATGTGAAGTTTTTTGGACATCTCTTTGGATCAGTTTTGTATGCATCATTTTTGAACTGCAAGAACTCTCTGTTCCTGCTTTATTCTCTGTAATGAATGGCTGTGCACAACCTGTTTTATAAAAAACCTTCTTAGTTTCTGTTAAAAAATATATATATATTATATGTGCACTTTAAATAAAAATATGTGTCTTTTGGTTTGAATCAAAACAATGGCTATATATATGACACACAAAACTTGATAGTTCATTGAGTGCAATACCTAAGAAGAGGTTTGCACCTCGAGAGATTTGATCCCTTTAGGTGGGCTCTTGACAGAGCCTAGGATTTGGATATACGATGGTGTAAAAACATTTAATGTTAATTATTTTTAAATTAAATCAAATTTTATATTTTATATTTTATAAAAGGTTAATAGTAAAAAAATTAAAATATCAATATATATCTTTTATTTTGTCCTTCTAAAAGGATTTTATTAAATATTATTTGGATATATATCTTTTTTTTCTTTAACCTTGTTATTACATTATATATTTAAAAAAAATTAAAATCGTTTATTCATATCATGATGATGATGATTAACGACCAACTTTGGTTTATAGGACCTTAGGAAAGATAATACTTGATTTACCTTAAAATCATGTTTCTGTGCTAAAAAAGGTTGTCAAGAAGCTTTCCAAGCTCACTATAGTTTTGGAAAGATAGGAGGTTTTAAAGGTTTGTATTGTAACAAATACTATGAAACTCAGATCTAATGTGGGTGTAAGCAAAGCACTTTAAGAGAAACTGCTTTTCACCCTCAACTCTCATAGACTCACATAGATAGAAAACCCTTTCCACCCATGAAGTTTTAGGAATAAACCAACACCCTGTTTTCTTATGGAGTTCATGAGAGTTCATTCTAATCTTAGCTATATTAATTTTCTTCGACTAGCTAGTTACTAACTAAAGATACTTTTGATCTTTCAAATTAGGATTAATGATCTCCTTATAGTATCTTAATTTTATTTTAGCTACTAAATTTTCCTCACATTACAATTTCTCTTTAAACTTAGAAGTAATATTATTTTTGACATTATCAATATTCTCTGCGAAATGTAGTTTTCCCCAATGCCCCAATAGAATAATCTTTTTATTTAATTATATATCTTTAAAATTTTAAAATTCTCATTTATTTTATATTATTTTATTTATATAAATAATTTAAAATTAATTTTAAATAAAATAAATATTTAATTAGAAATAATAAAAACTAAAAATTACAAATTAATGTATCCAACTTAAATTGTGAGGTTGCAAGTAAATTCAAACTTAATTTTAATTTTAAATTAATTTGATATTTCAACAAAATTATAATTCAAATTTAATTTCAAATTTAAATTAATTTAAAATCTCAAAAAAATCATAATTTATATAAATATTTTTAAAAAATATAAAAATAGTTAGTTATACAAATTAAAAACACAATAACAATAACTATCAAATTATATGTTGTTTTACAAGTGAACTAAAAAGTTTTTATCACAACTCATCAATATGAAGATTGACAAATATATTAACTTTAAATCCCTTTACCTTATTTTAAAGATTTTAAGGAAGCTAGGAAATAAAATTAAAACATTGAACATAATGCCATATTATTTTAAATTTAACAAGATTATTCTTGAAAATAAAATTAGAATATTGAACATAATGCTATATTATCTCAAATTTAACAAAATTATTTATGGAAAGTCATCACTAAGCATTATAATTTAAATTTTGATTTTCTACACTTATTCCATGATAACATAAGTTCTCAAAATAATGTAAATTATTGAATTATAATTTAAATTTTGATTTTCTACACTTATTCCATGATAATAGAAGTTCTCAAAATAATGTAAATTATTGAATTTGCTTAGGAGGATATCATTTGATATTAATGTTTTATAGGCAAATGATGTAAAGAGAACAATTAAAGTTTTTTATAAAAAAAGCCACCAAAATTATATATGTGCTTTTATTATTGAAGAGGAAATCAATTATACTGCTCAAAATGACTTACAATTTAAATATCTCACCAAAATTATATATATACTTTTGAAGAGGGAATTTAAACATCTTAGTCTTGTACTTTAAAAATATTCTAAAACATAAGAAATGATAAATTAAAGTTTCATTAATCTAAGAGATTTTATACTTTGAATACACTATACACTTTATTATGAAGTTAATAATATCCATTCTTTCAAGTTTCATGAAACAATCATTTTTATTCAAGTTTGACATATACATAAAAGTCATTTATACAATGTCAATAATAAATTTAATAGAAGATATAGCACCATTCTTGAATGGAATTCTGTGACTTTGAAGCCAAGACTTAAAATGACATCAACTACGAAGATTATGACCAAGAACAATCTTCTTTGTTTTCCTTTAGTCAACCATAACGGTCTTGAAACACTCAATAAAAAAAAAACTTTAGTTGCTTGAACATAAGGGACAAGGATTGAAACAGGGATGATTTTAAGGAACCATACTTATTTAAAAGTGTATAAATGCTGGCAAATATTACCAATTCTTAAAACACCAACTTTAAAATGATTGGCGATATTTAAAAAAAAAAATTTTAATTTCCAAGGATTTTATATGGTTTATATAATAATTTGGCGATTTTTAGGGTAAAAAAATTTTACCCCATCAAAATTGGGTGAAACAGGGCTTCAAAAAATGCAAAATGGTGAATCTTTTTTGGGAGAAAAACATGGAAAAATAGCCCACCAAGCTAAAATTCACCCCTAAAATTATCCTTGGAGTGAAATAGTATAAGAATAATAAGGTACATTAAGCCAGTTAATGTACTTATTAGCACATAAAGGCGTTCATGAGATATAAGGTCTATATTTATATCCCAACCAAGAGCATAGGAAAGTAGCAGACCAAAGAAACTCCCATTATAAAGGTTAAGAAAGAAATACATTTCCTTTGTGTGAATATCTATTTCATCATTAACATTGATCAAATAACTATAAATATGAATTATCACAATAAATGGAAACATGAAATCATTTCTGACATTATTAAATAAAAACATAATCAAATAGGAAGGAGTTAAGGTAAACAAAATACTTATTTGAAACAGAATTATCTTGGTGACTGAATCGATGGCTACAACATTCCACCCAACCATAGGAAAACTATGTCCATAAACCTTTCAACACATTTTCCACTCCAGAGTTGGGCAACAAATCCACTAGGTCGAAGAATGAAAGAAACCCCCCTACATAATTTCTCCGCACAACCTAAACACTACACTCACATCTGTTGTTTGGGATCTATCTAGTAATCACTTAACTGTGACAATAGGATTCTCGACAAGTGTGCTTTTGATCATCGATATCAACTAGAGTTATTGTAATGGACCTGAAATTAATAATTTTTTATTAATTTATGCTGAAAATTCTTTAATTATTATTTTTAACAGAAAGTCAAAAATAAAACATTTGTAATGAATTATTATTTATTAATAAAAGATACTGAAGGGAGACAAAAGTTGAAGTAGTTGTTGAAGAGTTTTTTTTTACCAACAAGAGGAAAATACAAGTGGATAAAGCTACTCAGTGAGAACTCAAGATGCAGGAGGCATCATCCCCAAAAATCAGGTCACAACTCCTAGTTAAGTGCTAAAGAGTAGGAGGCTCATAAATGACCAATTCCTGGGAAAAATAATATATAATAGTATGTCCATAAGCAAGCGGGAGGTGAGCATTAGACACGGATTAAATCTAAGAATGCAAGAGATGGCACATTGAAGGATTTTTCTCTTATGGTTTAGTGAACAGGCTCGAGAGTTTTGGAGCAGGTAACTTGGCTGCTCTCCAACGCCCTCAACCTGCAAACATTGCAAGTTACAATCAGAAACAAAATTTAATAACAAAATGAAAAAGAAGGAAATTGTTTAACCCTTACTTGCTTACCTTAGCGACTTGTAGAGAGGGACAGGAGTTGGCTCTTCTGAAGTTGCCCTTATCCCTCCTATGCCTACAACCACAACAAAGGCTTATCAGTAAACTTGTGAAACATGAATATATACCAAGTAAAAGACAGATACGAGTTCCAAAACATTTCTTACCTGTTAGCAGGCAGTTTGCATGGACGAAGTAATGACATACTTCGGTGAGGTGCAAGCACTAGAAATCAAACCTCCGAGAAAGTATTGGGTTCCCGGAACACATCAAAAGGGTTAAAGCACAATTCCATTAACACAACAATAAAACCGAAAACCCTAACGCTGTAACCATGACCAAAAAACAGAGCTTTGGCTCTCGTCGGTTACAGACCAAAACAACCAGTGCGATAACAAAGGTTTCGACAACCAAAAACCTTGTGAAACCCTTACATTGTCACCCTACAGGTGTAAATCCGAGATTACTTCTCAAGCAAGCTCAAGAACCTGACTGTGTTGTCAACTCGCAACTAGGACAAATTTTAATTCAACCAAGGTACCACTTTTAATACATGGCCAGAGAAATCATGGCCCAGAATCATTGCATACATGTTTTAATATCAAAGTTCGAACCATACGATAAAACTCCAAACAATTGACAAACCATATAATATATCGTATGAACTGTGGTGTAGACCATATCATACCAAAACTTTTATATTATGCCAAGAAACGTTGCATATTAAAACCAAAACCTTTGCATTATATTATAACGAAGGTTTACACTATGGTAGGTACCATATGTCTTACAAACCCCAAGCCATCGTGCTTAAGTGGAGGGTCACAAACACACCATAAGCTTAGGCTATGGTCAGGCCCAAGGCCTTTAAACCATTTTAAAAACCATATTACATAAGGGATGGGATCAAGACATCGAATAGTCTCCCAATCCTTAGGGCAATTAAGGCTCTAGTAAAAACAAGAAACAGAAAACATCATCTGTGGGTAGGGTTGGATGTTTTGAAAGGAGTTGGCCTTTGCCTCATCAGATGGAACCTAAAAAAATAGATAGGATGACGACATTAATAACTTGCTTAAGTTAGAACATGAGTAATCTGCTAGTAAATTACCATAAAATCAATGCATGTAATTTTTTTTTACGAATTTTTAGGTATGTTGTCATTATCAACAAAATACGTCCAATGTTAAATAGAAAAGTTCAAACTAAAAAAATAAAGAGACTTAGCTCTCAATAGAAAAAGATAAGGGAAATCCTTTTCTTTAGGCATTAAAGCTGGATTATCGGGATTCTATAACAAATGGAGTTAGATAGATCCTTAGAGTTAACCATTTAGCTTAGTATTAACATCTAAAAAATGTAAGTCTACTTTAATAATACAATTATTTAAAGTTGTGTTTGTTTTTCAAGGAAAAAAAGGGAGTGTCGTTGGAAAAGAGTGGTAATGTGTCTTACTTTGTGGCAATAAAATTTGTTCTATTTTTATAAATTTATTTAAAATATTTATTATAAAAATTAAAAAACTTGTTTTAATTTATTTTTTTAAATAATTTTAACAATCACTTGTATATTTTTTCCATATTCATATAAAAAAACATTGATTTCGATGTCCTAAAATGATAGTTTTTCGACTTAAGCATAAAAATTATCATTTATATTGATAATTTAATAATAATTAAAATATTTCATAAAATAAAATTTTAAAAATATGCACAACAATCTTAAAAGTGTCTATAAAAAATCTGTTCAAAAAAATTGGAATTAAAAAAAAATGAAGATAGATACCGGGGTCACGGTCTTGTGAGTACTTATGAGATGCCTGAAATAATAATAAATGTCCTTAGATAAAATGAAATAAATAAAATGTCAAATTTTGGTAGAGAAAATGGTTGAGAGGGGTTTCGTTTGCTTGGCGGCCCAAGATCAAAACCCGCTGCTCCTGGGAGGCGACATTTAAATCCAACCATGCTAAGGGTTGGTGCGCTCCAAGCCGGGTGTGATCCCCAGATGATTCTGACGGTTTAGATGGCCCTGGCTCGTGGTTTCTCAAACCATAGGTTCGCCCAACAAGTCACAAGGCACTCGAACATACAAAAAAATATGAAATAAATAAGATAAAAGTATTTTTTTAGTTAAAAAAAATACCATATAAAAGCTCATTCACAATGAAAAATTTTGTTTCATTACACTGTAATCTAATTTTTAATGGATTTGTAGTTTTGTGAAAAAATACTTTTAGTTCATAAAGTTCATCGACGCAAAAAGCGAAAAAGTGAGGCATATTACCATGCTTTTGCCATGAATTCAATGAAATAATTATAGTGATTTCATTGTGAGAATCCTTTTTCCAATCCTCTCACAACTAATATTTGGTGTGCATCTTCTATGTACAAACTGTATTTGTTGTTCTCAACTTCTATAAATGCAGGACTGTTATGCTTCTTTCTTATGTTCACTTTCTCATTTGTGGCTAACATTTATGCTTCGAGTGATGCGACACCTTACTTGAATAATTGGCAATAGATTGGTGTATGGTGCTCACATCTCTAAGGGAGTTTCCTTGGACAGCTACCTTCTTATACTCTTGGGTGGGATATAACCATAGACCTTATATCTCATTGGGCCCTTTATATCCTAATAAGTACATTAACTAGGGTAATGTACCTTATTATCTTAAATGGTTTCACTCTTCGTCCGTTATGTTCAAGCAACTAAAGTTTCTTCAGTGAGTGTCTAAAGACCCTTATGATTGACTAAAGGAAAACATAGAAGATTGTTCCTTGTCAAATTTCCCATAGAATTCCAATGAAGAATGATCATTTATCTTCTATTAAATTATCAGTGATATTGTAGAAATCGCTTCTATTTATATGTCAAACTTGAATAAAAATGTTTCTTTCATTGAATCTCAAAGGATGGAGATTAGTGGCTTCATAATAAAATGTATTCAAAGAATAGATTATACGAGGTTAATGAACCTTTAATTTATTGTCTTTAATTTCTTAGAATGACCTCATCAAAAGCTAATAAACATAATCCTTTATAGTATTTTTGAAAGTATAAAAATAATAACTTTATTTTCACTCTATTTGAGATTATTTCTCTATTTTATCAATTAAATTATATGTTATTATTTTTGAACCATTTGAATTGTAAACCATCCTAAGGAGTATAATTGATTTCCTTTTCAATATTAAAAGTTAAAATAATTTTGATGATTTCATTTAGAAACTTCAATTATTTCTTTTACATTATTTGTCTATTAACTACACTAACAACAAATGGTATCCTTTTAAAGAAATTCAATGATTTATATCATTTTGAGAACTTATATTATCATGGAACCAGAGTAGAAAATCAAAACTTGGATTATAATGCCTAGCGATAATTTCCCACTAATAATTTTGCTAAATCTTAGATAATATAGCATTGTGTTCAATATTCTAATTTAATTTCCAAGAATTTGAGATAGTATGACATTATGTTCAATGTTCCAATTTTTCATATTCATTAAAAAAAAAAATGGACACTTATATTTTGTAAAATATTTATGATAAAATTGTTTTAATATTTTGTAAAAAATTATGATAACAACTTTTAAGTTCATTGGTAAAAACAAAATTAATGGGATAATAAAGATGGGTTATTGTTATAATATATTTTTAAAAATTTGTTTAATTAAACACTTTTATTTTTATATTTTATTTTTGTTTTTAAAATATTTATGTAAAGTATATATAAAATTTAACTTTTAAATTAATTTAAAATTGAAATTAAATTTGAATTGAGTATAATTCATTTTGATATAGGTTGAATATACTGATTTTTAAATAATTTATTATTTTTATTATATTATTTAAATATTTATTTTACTTTAAATTGATTTTAAATAATATTTATATAAATAAAATAACATATTAAAATTTATAATTTTAAATATTGATTGAATGAATTAACATGATTTTAATCCTTTGAATAAATGAATTTCAATTTTCTAAGAACATATAATGTTATAACAAGAATAAAGAATAAAAAATATATTTACATTTATTCATCGTCATTTTTATTGTATGTAAATATATATTCATCTTCCACTGTGGATTATAATTTGATTTAATGTTTTATAATATATTAATTTTGTTTGGGATTTTTTTTTATATAATTAATTTTAAATTTGAATATTTAATTTTTTTTAAATATTAAAACTATTTAAATATTGGTTTAATTTATTATATACATTTAATTCAATATATATATATAAAATTATATTAAAAAAACTTGAAAATATTGATTGAAATTTAATCTTTTGGACACTTCTTCATTAAAAGGTTTACACTCTTAAAAACATTAAATTTAGAAGGCTCTTAAAATTAATTTTTTATTTCAATAATATAATAATAACACACATTGTTATTATTTTTTTAATAATAATAACAATGTGATTGAATTCATGTTTCAAAAATACATAATATGAATATGAAATATTTATAATAAAACATTATTATTATTCAATAAGATGTTATTCTTTAAAAACTAATAATCTATTTTTACTTACATTCCATTTACTTAAGAGTAAAAACTAAAAAAATGCTTAGGAAAAAAAGATGTAGTTTGAATATTAAAAACTAATTAAACTTGTTAGAAGAGATATCGAGCAAACCTTAGGATACTTCTATTATGTTTATAGAGATACGAACATAACAAAGTTGTGCCATCCCAAAAATAAAATAAAAAACACTTGGAACGATCAATTACTTAGATTATGTTTCCAAACAAGTTATGCCAATCCTAAAAATAAAATAAAAATCTAGAAATAAAAGAGGTTTTCATTTCAAATTTGCCAAGAATCAAAATCAAAATGCTTATAAACTTTTAGGCATGGCCAACAGAATCTCCACCTCATATCAAATGACAATCATATCAAGTAACAAATACCAAAATATCTGTATATAGGTTCAGCATACTCTTCCCAATATGAATGGATGGCTCTTGAACATACAGTAGTGGAGACGCCATAGTAAGCAGAGGAATGAAGGTCTCTATCTGGCATCCTCTTCAATGAACTAGTGATCGATCCCTTTAAGAACTAGAACTATTTGGACATGAAAATATTTTAAGAACTAGAGCTATTTGGACATGAAAATCTCATAGCTCTTTAAGATCTATTACAATAGGTGTCCTCATAAGAACAACGGGGATTCAACATGAATGAGTAAGATGTAGAAAAACGATTCAAAAGTTATCTGTACACAACTAAAAAGTCACCAAACGTTAGATATATAGAACACCATTATATTATGAAAGATTAAGTAGAGAATAGAAATCAATGATGAATTTGACTGTTCGAATGTAAAATATGATCATATTAAAAACCAATTTTTGTTTCGGCCACCGATATGAATCTCTTTGATAACGGTAATCAATACACACTGGTGTTAGTCCTATTTACCAAACAATGCATTGATGTCTTTAGAACAATTCACAGATGTAATTTGGGACAAAGGGAAAGCAGTTGCAAGAATGAACAATGCCGCTAATCCGAGCTAAGCGGGTCTACAAATTCAATATGAGTTGGATGAGTTTACATATTCAAAATCCTAATGAGTGGGTTTACAATTTCAAATTGCAAATGGGCTTGCTATTAATGCAGACCGTATTGGTCTTACATCCGTGTAGTTTCTGATGGGGTTCAATCATATACATCCATGGATGGGGTTGAAGTGCATACATCGATGGTAGATGGCTATGAACCAACTCATCGTAAAATGCATACACACAGAGGGTTACGGATGGTATGGTATGTCAGAGGTGGGTGCATTGATTGCCAAAGATAGTAAGAGTGTAAGCAGGAATATTTCACCTTCTGCAAACAGAAGCTGTTCCTCTGGTTTGAATGGTTCAGATCCGGAAAAAATTAGTGAATGACAAAGGATGAAGACCCTCCCTAGATGTCGTAGACACCTGGAATGTTGCTTCGATAGTGAACATGTGTACCTACAATTAGATCAAACATGCAAACACATCAAAGCTACCATAACATTATCTACTTATCCATGTTAGTGACTAAGGAATCTAACAACATTTACATGCGAAATCAAAACAATAGTAATGTGGGACGGAAATAAGCTTTGTATTAAGATGAATGGAGCTCCAACTTTGCTCTCTATTCTCTCAAATGGATTGGGCCAAGTGGTCAATCCAACAACATAACAATACCTCTATAGTTCTCCTCCTCAACCATGGACATGAGCTTGTATTTATAAGGCTCAATGGATAGGAATGGTTGAGAGATTTGTGGATGAGGTGGCCTCTAAGATCCTATGATGGGGGTTCTCGAGCTCAACTGACCCACAATGTTAGGGATAAGAGAGGACACGAGGCTCATGATCTAGAAGCCTCGAGAAACTTCTCTTTTTCCCATTTTACCCAGGGTACTGCTTTTCTCCTCTTACGACAGAGAGGTTTAGGTTAGAAACGCTTATGGACCAAAGGCCAAAGGAGGTGGCACCACTTATGGAAAACAAGATACAGGCAGTGTGAACAAGGTATCGCTCATGGTTAATGGGAAAAGCACGGTGCTAAGTATTTTTATGTAAGACCGACAAACAACATGGGTTTCCACTCCAGATGCTAGGATTAAGAGAAAATATGTAAGTCAAGGGTCTTATCACATGGTGGTGACAGGATTTGGGTATAACAGGATGCCCCCCAAAGCATGAGTCTTAGAGGGATACGATAAACGAGAGATTTGAGAGAACAAGTTGTCACTTCGAGGTGAAAATGTCAGCTTGATAGGAGCATGTAGTCAAGTAGGCATCTGTAGTACATCAATATTTTTGACTCATAGACACAAATAACCAACTCATGGCTGCAGACCAATACAAGGCAGATCCATGGGAGGAATAAACAAGCATGGATACTAGAATACAATGTAGATCCATGTGATAAAGGACTCAAACTTGGACATAGCTACCAGACATACAACGTAGATCTATGTCATACAGACGCAAATTTGAGGATAGCCACGACCATACAAATGTGGATCCATGCTAGATATACAAAAATTTATCGCAATCTGGGGGAAAAGCAATGAGCGCTTTAAACAAATACCCAGAGTCTTTGTCTCGTCTTCCGCAACGTACGATTCTATCCATGTTATTACAATGATCTGAAGTTGAACATGGTAGAAACCACTTGATTACCGGTCAATGATGTGAACCGTTAACAAGTGCGAGGGCGATCATCATTGATGTCAATGATTCCCAAGGTACCCTAGTACAATCTACTGAGTGTGAATAGATGTCCTGATGTCGAACACCCAGTTGATTCTATCGATCAAAGGTCAATGATGTGAACCTATGTCAAGAGCGAGAGAATCTGTCATTAATGCATACAGATCTCAAGGTACTAAGTTTTTGTTTCTAAGACTATTTCCTGGATGATGATCTGATGTCGACGGGAATAGTCTCATCGAAGGAGGGCCATGATGAGTCCCACATTGACGACACGAAACTCTAAACATAGTTCTGGAATGATGTGAATGTAGTAACCATAGGATTGACTCAAAAGTACCGACACAGAGATTGTTTTGACTATAGAGGTAAAATTCTTCAACTTCCCTTTGAACATCAGGTGGCACGACAAAAGACTTGGCAGCATGACTAAACGGGACAAACTCACGATGCGACAGTGGACAATGCATTCTTTTGAAAGACTCAAAGGAGTGACATGACTCATGAAAGTGGATCTTCACGGAGATCAGCTGAATACACAATTGACTAAAACGATATGCAGACAAGTGCCATGTTCAAAGGTAACGACAAACTACTGCCATTTATTTGCAAAATGATTCCCTTCCCATTTCCCCCATCATGATCGATGAGTGCCTCTTTTCAGTTTTGCGAGTTCAAAGAGGGTAACAAAAACTCGGTATAGCTTGTCTGAAGATAAGTCCAAACTCATATGTTTTACGAACCTGCCAGAGAGGAGGGGTTCGTTCCCAAAAACGGGTCTCTCAATGTTTAATTTAACAAGTCCAATGAAAGAAAACTCGGTATCGTTCATGTTTAGAGAGTCTGAACGATTACGGAAGAAGACTTCAAAGGGGTCTTTTTTCGTATGATTTAGTCCCTAAGGCCCGAAAAAGTGTAAAATCATACCTTAGAAAACTCTTCCATTCATGATTGGCTGGAGTGTTCCTTTTTCGTAAATAGTCTATCCGAACCGAAAAAGAGATAACCTACCATCGAAGGGACGACTCTTCAAATGCTTTAATGAGCGTGGAGAAGACAATATCACTCTACAATCTTTTCGTATTTAGGGAGCCTAAAAAGAGTTTAAAGAGGACTCCATGAAGTTTCTTTACACAATGTCAATTTTTTACGATCCTAGAAAGAATCAGAAATGGACTCGGACCTTTAATACTAGGTTTCAAGAGCGTGACCAAAGTGTCGTAACAAACGCTCATCGACTTTTTCCGTTTTATAGTAGTTCAAAAAAGTCATAAAAAAACTCCCAAAACTTTACCACTGTGGTTCTTCTATCCTCCAGTCGACTCAAAAATAGGTGTTAAATGCACTCATAACTTAACATTAAGGGATTACAACTGATAAATTTCAAATAAAAGGCGACTTTAAATCAAAACTATAGCATGTTAGACCCAAAAATGTGTATAAAAGTCATGTAAATAGTGAAAAATCAAATCATTTTACTATTTACCCATAGTGGAGAACATTTGGAGCACTTTCCTAGTCAGATCTTCAGCTGCTGATATCGAGAGTTTCCACCGTCAGATTTGAGCACTGTCAGTTCTAGGTAACAGTTAAAACCCTACTCTTCCTTTTCATAGTCTTTATATTGAGTTTTGATGGGGTTTTGGGCTTGTATGGCAAGCCCTAAAACCATGGGAATGGGCACCATGCTTATCCCTTGCCGGATACGCAGTACCTCACTAGAACCGCGCCTAAAACAAGGCTCACAAGCGATGCCACCGCTTGTCTTCAACGGCGCACAGGCGGTGTCGGTCGTGAAGATTTAAAAATGATAGCACAAGCAAAAATAAATCATTCTTTTGAATTTAAATGATGAAGGATGATTCTAATATGTGTTATGATTGTTTTTGGCAGGATTTTGCTGATTAATCATGGTGATATGGAAAGAAATATAACATGACAATGATGACCCTTTCTTTGAAAGGAATGTGGGTTGTATAGCCGCATTACGAGACTGTGGGCTCCTGAAATTCTTCTGGACCCCTAGCATGGTATCACATGAGCGGTTGCTAGAGCACATACTTCGGATGTGGAATCTGGAGCAGCAACACTTTGAGGTTGGGGCTCATATTCTGACAGTAGGGGTAGAGGAAATCTACTTCTTGACTGGACTTTCGAGACAGGGTGCCCCCAAATAGGTCACATATACATACATACATACATACATACATACATACATACATACATACATACATACATACATACATACATACATATATATATATATATATATATATATATATATATACAGACTTTTACCTGGTGTTTATATGTCTCAAATGGAAAATGTATTTTACATGAGTTTTATATGTCTTTAATTGTTTATTTACAATGAACCATATTTGATTTAATGTCATGAATGGGCAATATGCCAATCTAGGATGTAATTAGCTAATGAGTCGGCAACTACATTATGTTCCCTAGGGATATGCCTATAAGTGATGGTTTCAAATGATCTTTCTAACAAATGTACCCTCTGAAAGAGGCGGATAAGCATAGGATTTCTAATGGTATAAACATGGTTTAGATGACAAACCACGAGTTGTGAGTCCATCAATACTACCAGATTACGAACATCGTGGGAGATAGCTTCAGTCATAAGACCTATGACTACTCGATACTCGGCGATGTTATTGGTAGCGGGGCCAATACAAACCACTCCTAAACTAACCAAATCTTCAGCCGAGGAATAAAGGACCCAAGCAGCTGAGGCGAGATTCAAGGTGTGGAAACAAGCACCATCAACAAAGACGTAGAAATCCATCTGCTCTACTTGACCAAAACATGGTATAAACAGATGCGGACACTAAACTCAAAACCATATTGAAAATACTAAAAGCACACTGAAAGTCAAGCAATATACATATATACAAGATACTATCCAAGAAAAACCTAGGCATAGTACCTCTTCAGGTACAACCCATTGCAAGGTTTCCCTAAAGGGATTCCATTGTAGTCAATGAGCTCGTAGGCCCCTTTCTCTAAAACCTTAGAAACAACGAAAGGACCATACCACATGGACTCGAACTTACCCTTCCCTAGTTTGTCATATCTCTGGTCATAAGTCAAAACTAGGTCACCCTCGTTAAAGGCACGAGGTTGGATGGATCTATCATACTATGCCTTGACTCGTTTCTCATGTGCCTCATTAGCCAAGGCAGCATCTCTCCGAGTCTTGTTAAGGTTATTCAAGTACAAAATCTTTCTTCCTCTATGGAAGTGTCTGGGAGAAGTTCGACGGCAAGTTGTAAAGATGGAATCTGAGATTGAATCGGTAAGATAGCTTCGAGTCCATAGACAAGCTGGAATGGCGTGAAACCAGTGGTTGTTTTCACTGAAGTTCGATAAGCCCAAAGAGCGGAGAAAAGAATGTGGTGCCAGTTGGATTTATGATCTCCAACCATCCAATGAAGCATAGTTTTCAAAACTTTGTTAATGGCCTTTACCTGACCATTAGCTTGTGGATAATATGGCGTAGAGTTTTCATGGCGAAAACCTAGCTTGGCACTCAGTTCCTCCATCATTTGATTACGGAAATGTGATCCGTGATCAGTAACGATGGACTACGGGACTCCAAATATAGCTATGATATGATTGAATAAGAAAAGAGGGGCAGTCTTACCATCTTCTGCATATGTAGGCATGGCCTCAACCCACTTTGTGAAATAGTCAACAGCTACGATGATGTAACCATGCCCCCCTGCTGAGGTAGGCTTATAATGTATAAAGTCGATCCCCCACTTGGAAATTGGGCCAACGGCAATGACGGGGTGTAGCGGAGCAGGATGTGTGTGCTTTTTGGGAAAAAAATGTTGACAAGGTGGGAATTTCTTAACAACCTCCTGATAGTCTTTGAAGACGGAAGGCCAGAAATAGCCAGCACGAAGGATTTTCTGGGCTATAGCCATCCCAGATAAATGACCGCCACATGATCCGGAGTGGAAATCATCCAACACATGTTCAGCCTCCTCATGGGTGAGGCATCGCCGGAGAATAGAATCAATACCACATCTATACAAGGTATCATTCATGATGAGGTAGTATTTTGCGTGGTGACGGATACAACGGTGATCATCATGGGATAAATGCGGCTGAAATCGTTGTGTTTGGAGATAAATAAGCAAATCTCCATACCATGGATCGATAGTGCTGATCAGGAACAAAAATTCAACGGGAAATGAATCACTGGGTTCAGATTTCGTTGCAGCACAGGGAATATCACACATGAGCTCGGTAAAGACCAAGGATTTCTTTGATGTGGCTTTGGCGAATTCCAGATCAAACTCCTGTAGTATGACTATCCATCGGGAGTACTTGCCCCCGAGTACCTGACGAGTCAGGTTGTAATACATAGGGTTCTAGTCTGCCAATACAGTGGTTGTGCAAAGAAAAATGTAGTGACGAAATGTTTGTACAGCAATGACCGTGGCCAATGCTAACTTCTCCATGCTTGAATATCGGGTTTCAGAATCCACAAGATTCTTACTAGCGTAGTAAATCACGTGCTCCTGACTGTTGGGATTTTCCTGCACCAAAACCATAGCGATGGTAGTAGCGGAGGCAGTAATATACAATAGAAAGTCCTTTGAATAATCCAGGGGGTGTATCATGAGTGAATGAGTTAGAGCATGTTTAATATTATCAAAGGCACATTGGGCTTGGTCATCCCAAAATAACGAAGTGTCCTTCTTGAGGAGACGCATATTACCGTGTGTTTTTTCTGCGAAATTGCACACGAAACGATGGAGAAAGTTTGACTTCCCTTACAAACTTTGGAGTTCAGGGAGATTAGTTGGGGTTGGTAGAGATAAAATGACGGCAATTTTCAAAGGGTTTATTCGGATGCCATCTTTGGAGACCACAAAACCTAGCAGACATCCCGTCTCAATGCAAAAACACATTTATGTGGATTGAGCCATATATTATAATGCGACATCTTAGGAAAATATCTCTAAGATGACTAGGGTGGTCCTCCTGTCGCTGTGAATGAGCAGGGAGGTCGTCAAGGTACGGTTCAACAACATGTTTAATATTGTGAAATGCATAGGACATCACACGTTGGAATGTGGCTCCAACATTTTTCAATCCAAAAGGTAACTTCTTATATGAAAAGGTTCCCCATGGGAAAATGAATGACGTCTTGTGCTGATCGAAGGGTAATATCTCAATCTGATTATAGCCAGAGAAGCCATCCATAAATGAGAAGATGACACTTCCAACACAGTTGTCGATAATCTGATCGATGTGCGAAGTAGGAAAGTTGTCCTTGGGACAAGCTTTATTTAGATCCCTAAAGTCGATACAAAATCTAATGGTGCCCTGCTTTTTATTGACAGGGACAATGTTTGATACCCATTCCGTCAGGGGTACTAGATAAATAAACCAAGTTTTGAGAATTTTCTCAATTTCAGCTTTAATCGCTGCGGCCTTCCGTGGATGGACTTGCCTTAGTTTTTTCCTGACAGGCTTGGTTGTGGGAGAGGTTTTAATCTCATGGACCACAATGGATGGGTCAATCCCCAGCATCTCTTCATAGGACCAGGCAAAAATATCATGGAATTCTTTGAAAATTGCCTTGTATGCTTCAGATTCATCTACCGAGCAGTTCTTCCCAACATGAACATGCTCGATGGTACCAGGTTTGGCTGATATGTCAATTAGATTCGTCTGAGTAATGTTGCAAAGGTTTCCTTGAGAATCTGTGTCTTGCAACAATACGGGACTTTGGGGTACGTTGACAATATCAATAGGAAACAGGGATGTGTAATCATGGTTAACCAAACTGGTGTTGGGGAGGAACATGGATCTATGATAGTGATCGTCCCAAATGGACTCATCCGTACTCATGATCTCCATAATGGACTCATTAGAAGGAAAAGTCTTAGAGAGATAATCTAGAACAGGAAGAGATGGTTCTAACCAGTAAGGTAAATGGTAAGGATCCGAAGCCAGTGGATGAAGGTCATCAATGTGATCATCGAAAAGGGTTTGAATGGTGTCATACATTGCTTCGTGTGAACTCAATGAGGTGGAATCAACAACTTGTTTTCCCTTAGGCTCACAATCAAATGAGGCAATCATATGGACTATCGCGGTATCCGTGTTAGGAGGAGTGGATGGAAAAATCCCAATAAGGGATGAGTCCTTCAATATGCCTACCCCAATTGACTGGTAAGGAGGAAGGGACTGGCCTAACATGGGGATGTTATTAGCCATAGAGGTAGTAACATCCAGCGTACAGAAATCAAGCTGGTCAATAGTAAAAATTCTCCCTAGATGCGGAAATTGGACTGTTCGAAATACTGTTGAAGCGACATCACTCATGGCATAGAACCAATTTCTTCCTAGAAGGAGGTTGTAATCTAACGGGGCATCTACCACTTCTACTTGAATGGAAACGGTTTTTCCCCCAAGCTCCACTGCGAGAGCTGATATGAGACCATGGGGATGGAAACCTCGTCCATCAAAGGCCTTGAGAGTCATAGGTGATGTTACAAGCTTGGGAGAGCTGAGAGCTTTCCAACAAGACAGAGACAAAATTGAGGTCGAAGCTCCTTCATCTAGTACCGTTCTAAAAACCTTCTTTCTCACCACTTTCGTAATGATCTGAAAAGAAAGTTTATGCGGTAACCTAGACTTATAGTTCTCAACATTGAAATGAATCAAATTAGTATTATCCGAGTCTAAATCTCCTAATGTCGTTAACAAGTTTTTGCATTGTGTAGGACAACTTTGGAGTACTTCTAAGGTAGACATTGCATAAGATTCCTGAGTGAGATCTTCAACTACATTATAAAATTGAGCAGCTCGAGCATTAGGGTTAAATACAACCTTCTGAAGAGTACTCTTGGGTGGACGCAAAATCATGTTGAGAGTAGGTTTCTCGATGGTTAGGGGAATAGTAGACGAGGATTCAGGAGAACCAATAGAGGGAACTTTCCCTAAAGAAGAATGATATTCTTTTTTGTCTACAGGGTTGTCATAAATCTGACTTCGAGTTTGTAGATTAATGGTATCCAAGGAAATCATACGAATTTTCTCTGACGAACTAGAATTTTCCTGATTAGACATGTGGTCTATCAGCTGTTGTTGAGAGGGAAAAGGATCTGTGAGTACTGCAAGTGCGGGATTTGATTTCAGAAATTGGGAGATCTCGTCCCAAGGGGGACACTCTTTTGTGAAATGGTCACCTCCGCATAGCATACATGGATATTTTGCCTTTCTTTTCCCTTTATCCTTATCATTGTTGGTTGGTCTTGGATTCTCCTGTTGGTTTCTAGGTTTTTTATTCTTACTTTTACCCTTCTTTTTATTATTGCTCGAGGTTTGAGTACTCTGAATAGAATTGACCTCGGCAGAAACCTTAAGAGTGGAAGGAATAGGGGTGGCATTCTGGGGTTTCTTGGCAGGTTTCGCTACTGATAGGGACTGGATTGAACCAACAATCCCATCAACAGGTACTTCTGTTGGTGGCTTTGCGGGGTCGGTGCTTGGGCGAGGAGCTTGAGGAATCAAGTCATAAAGAGTTCTAAACTAGGAATAGACCAAGTCTAGATACTGGGCTCGACTAATAGCCTGCTCTTCAGTAACGACACCGCCCATAGCCACATCTCGGGCAATTGGAGGCAACAAAGATTTGGTGAACCAATCAACTAATAATTGATCTGGAATAGGGGCCTTAATAAGCCTTCTCCGCCTTCTCCATTCATGGATATGATCGGATATGTGGGTGGAGGTGTTCTGTTGCAGAGAAGTTAAGAGATAAATACCCATTTCATAATGGATAGGGAGCTGAAAGTGTGTAAGAAACACGGTTGCCAAGGAGCCAAAATCCACAAACGAATGTTGTGGAAGTTCAATGTACCACTTCGCGGCTGTACCGGTCAAAGTTCGCTGAAAAAGTTTCAAACCGAATTGAATCATCCATGAGGGATTTTGAATAACAACACAGATGGAATGTCATGACATGGTTTTTTGGATCGTCTCCCTGCTTCCCATTGAACTTTGGGATGTCCGATGGTAACTTTACCGGAATGGGAGGCCATGAGGGATTGTGTCGAATGGGGTCATTAATCAACTTGGACAAGTCAGGCAAGTCCAAAGTTGCTAGGAAAGGTAACTGTCGGCTAGGTTGCACATACTGGTAATATTGATATGGCATATAATTAATAGTAGGACCGTAAGTAGACTAATAGACAGGTTGTTGTGACAAAGAACTACCGGAGAATCCGCCTGCAGGGGGTTGATTTCCAGGATCAAGACCATTAGGACCACCAGGACCATTGGGACCACTAGGACCACTGGGACCACCAGGAGGCGGACCACCAGACCCCCCAGGGCCGCTGGGAGGTAAACCTCTAGTGTCTCCGGAACCACTAGGAGGAGGGCCACCGGACCCTCCAGGGCCATCAGGGGGAAAGCCACCAGGCCCCCCAAGACCACCTAGACCATTAGGACCATAAGGAGGAAATTCACCAGGCCCTCCAGGACAATTAGGCCCCCCAGAGGGGGGACCACCATGAGGGGGTCCTCCGGCACCTCCCGCAGTATGTATGGGTATCCCCCCCATAGCTGGCATGTAAGACCAGTTAGGCTGCCCCCATGGCGTAAAAGTATTACTAGGGTATGGAATTCCGGCATAAGGTATTCCTGTAGGATTGGGTGGATAATTAATGTTCCCTACAGGTATTTGATAACCATAACCTCCAGAAGATTGAATGGTTACAGGTTGTGCCCCCAAGGGATGACCTGAACTGGATGGGGGATTAGCCATATTAGTATGGGTGGGAGGGACATAAACTGTATATTGTTCTATATTAGAGGTCTGTCTTTGATTAGGTACAATTCTGGTGCCAGATAACGTAGGTCGTGCCGGGGGTTGCCCCCCCGGCACTAGAAGGTGATGATGAAACAGGAATTGAAGGTTGGGCCCCAGGTGCAGAAGACTTGGGAGTATTGGGAACAAACATAACATAGGAGGTGGTGGGGTTGGAAATTTGTCTTGGGTTGTGTGGAGTCACCGTGCGATCTATAATCGGTTCAATGGGTCTCATAGAATTGGCAAGTGAATGATATCCCACAGGCACGGCTGCGGAACGTGATGGTGGTGTGCCCAATATGTCATCTATTTTTCTTTCAATCTCCTATGCACGGAGAATGGCTGCATGATATTTTCTACGTTCTTCTTCATCTGGAGAAATCTCTTCAGAAGAGTTTAAACAGGTGCCGAATGAGGCAATGGCCTGTCCTATAGAGGTATCCCAAAATGGAGCATTGGGACCATAATCCGGACGGGTAGTATCATCAACATGACCTTCTATGGGAGAATGGGAGGAGATTTTTTCCCAAGAAGGTTGTTGGACCAAGGGAGGCGAGTGTGAAGAATATGGTCCTCCACTTTTTGCAACCACATTATCTCCCACTCGGGAGGTGGTAGCAACTCCTTGGTCGATAGCTTCCATTGGATTTTCTCCTAAACCAGGAATAAAATTGGGTGGCAAGCCCCATACTCTTCTAGATTGTATTAGTTCAGCCAGTTTGTACAGTTCCTATCTAACCTAGGGTCTTAAAAACTAGAAACACACCAAAAAATTTCCTTACATAAGCTATAGGTCAAACAAGCACACTTAAAATGACAAGAGGAGTTCAAATAGTCAGGTCTCTCACCAGGATTTTCAAGAAGGTGCCACTCGCGATATACCTCTAGGGTACGTGCATAATAATCTCCCCGAATGTTGTTTTCGGTGTATGGCTCCAAGCAAGACGACCAAAGGGATTTTCTCAGATGGATAAGGTATCCTAGTGGGGTCTCCCGATATACTCAAGGTACGTGGGAGATCGAATCAATAGTAGTGCTGTCTAATGCATAACCGTACACAAGAGGCCTTCCGATATACAATCGAGTACGTGAAGTACCTTTCTATATACCTCAAGGTTATGTGAAAGGCCGTTCGATATACCGATGGTACGTGGAAGAACCGCGCGATTCCCAGGATGTAATGTGGACAAATAACGACAGCTCCTACGCTTAACGACGCCCAAACACGTCTCTAACCTATCACTCTAATTGCTATGTAAATTTTAACCTATAACTACTGTTAATTTTAAAGTGGACGGTTAGGTGAATGCATGGAGTTTTGACAAAAAAAGTAAAACCATGCAATATGCGTATGCAAATATTTCACTTTACCGTTTAGTATGCCTACCTACGAGAGGGAAAGAGAGTATTTTCTTTTGTTTCAAAACAAAAAATATTTCCAAACAACAATATTGAACACAAAATCAAAAACAAGCAACACTTTCCAAACTGATTTCTCTTTTCTAAAAGCAATAAGAAGGGGAAGAATCTTTTTTCCTAAAAGAAAAACAAGAAGCACTCTACATGCACTCTATTTTTCAAATTTTCTTAAAACATAGATAAATCTAACTTAAAACTACCATATTTTTATTTTGATGAGATAGTACTAAATGCATAAGAGACAAAAGAACATAAAGAGCCTGAAAGCTTGTAAGGCCAATCGGAGATCCAATGTCTAATACTCAATGATGATAACCTAATCTCAGTCAAAAAATTTCTTTTTTAAAGGAGGAAAAAGAAGTTCTGTATGAAAACACATGCTAATCAAATGTTTTTCTTTCAGTCTATGTAACATAAATGAAAAGAGATCTTAGTAACACCCTAAGCTTTTCAAAAAACAAGAAGTCCTTTCACAATCACAACCAACAAGCACAAAAGTGAATGAACAATCAATAAGCCTAACCTAGCTTTTGAATCTTCCAATCAAACCAATCTTTAACCATAAAATTTCAAACCACAAGCATTAGATTCTAACACAAAAGCCTGATAGTGCAGGGTTGAAATCAAATCAACTCAATTTTTGTGCAAAAAATGAGAAAAAAGAGGTCTTGGAATGATGCCTACCTGGCACTACGTTGTAGGGGTCTTGACAGAGCGATTCTGGACGAGCACTGCTTCTCGCCAACAGGAATCAGGCGGTGGCACCGCATGCTGCTAACAAGGTTTAGGCGGTGGCACCGTGATTCCCTGTATAAATCCAAAACACAAAGGAGAATGACAGATCAAGTCAGAAAAAGATCAAATCAAGGTAAAAACTGATAGATTGAGAATAAAAAAAAGCATAAAAGGTCGAAATAATTCAGATCTAGACAGATCTGGAAGTTTCAAACCAAAATCCACTGAGTCAGATAGCATATCTAACTGAAGAGAGTTGGATATGGAGCCTGGATTCAGACAAGAGTTGAAGAACTGAAGAAGATCAGATCAACTAATACATATATCTATTCCCCAGCGGAGTCACCAGATTTGTAAGCAGGAATATTTCACCTTCTGCGGACAGAAGCTATTCCTCTGGTCTGAATGGTTTAGATCCAGAACAAATGAGTGAATGACAAAGGATGAAGATCCTCCCTGGATGTCGTAGATACCTGGAATGCTGCTTCGATAGTGAACCTGTGTACCTGCAATCAAATCAAACATGAAAACACATCAAAGCTACCAGAACATTATCTACTTATCCATGTTAGTGACTAAGGAATCTAACAACATTTACATGCGAAATCAAAACAACAGTAATGTGGGACAGAAATCAGCTTTGCATTAAGATGAATGGAGAAGTTTACAACCAATTAAGCCTTAGTGTCAACATGCATCTCCATGAAACCAACACTTTCATCCCCATAAGCTCCAACTTTGCTCTCTATGCTCTCAAATGGCTTGGGCCAAGTGGTCAATCCAACAACATAACAATACCTCTATAGTTCTTCCCCTCAACCATGGACATGAGCTTGTATTTATAAGGCTCAATGGATAGGAATGGTTGAAAGATTTGTGGATGAGGTGGCCTCTAAGATCCTATGATGGGGGATCTCAAGCTCAACTGACCCACAATGTTAGGGATAAGAGAGGACACGAGGCTCATGATATAGAAGCCTCGAGAAACTTCTCCTTTTCCCATTTTACCCAGAGTACCGATTTTCTCCACTTACGACAGAGTAGTTTAGGTTAGAAACGCTTATGGACCAAAGGCCAAAGGTGGTGGCACCGCTTATGGCAAACAAGATACAGGCGATGTGAACAAGGTACTGCTCATGGTTAACGGGAAAAGCGCGGTGCTGAGTATTTTTATGTAACATTGACAAACAACATGGGTTTCCACTCTAGATGCTAGGATTAAGGGAAGCTATGTAAGTCAAGGGTCTTATCACATGGTGGTGACAGGATTTGGGTATAACAAAGAGAGAAGCAGTTTTATGAAATACGACTAAGACAAAACGGGGCATTTTGGTTTTCCCATATCCCACTCCGATGTACCCATGTTAGCCTCCAATTACTTTACCTTGCGTGAGAGGTCATGATCACATGTTGGAACGTACAAAACTAAATATTTTCCATTCGTGTACATGTACCTCTGGTTAAGGCATGAGCAGGATTCAAATTTGAAGCCTTCAAAGCCCTTCAAAGGCCATTTTAAATTTCATAGAAGGCCATAAGGAATTTTACCATGCAAAAAAAAATTAGTTTCATTTCCAACAATTCAATAATGAAATTGAGTAAGCCTCGGTAAATTTGCAACAAAAGGGTAGCTACAAAATTTTCCTATCTAGGGTTTCAGTGGACTATGGAAGAATCGAGACTCAGTGTCTTCCCAAGTGCCCTTGAATATTCGGATCATGGATGAGGATCTCAGTCCCAATCGACACGGACCACGGTGGGCCACTAGGCTGCCTAGTGCCAAGTTCAAGTAGGTGAGACAGGACTATGACTCATGATTCGATGTTCACTTTCAAAGCATTTAATGGCATTAGCATGCATTTATACCGATTCACCAACTTCATTAAATCTTGGTATGAGGTGATGCCACCCACCAACTCGATTTTCCATCTGTTATCTTATTGTTCACCGAGTCACATGATCTCACAACTTACAAGTCACTTAATTATTTGAGTATATGATGTGAAATTAAATATTCATATGAGTCGTATCTATGGATGGTGAATTTCTTTGATAACCCTCCACTGTCAAGGCTCCATAAGGAAAAACTAATGGTGTTGTTTTTTGGGTTACAACTTACAAGTTGCAATTTACAATGCATTGAGCAATATTTTCTAGATTTGAACCTAACCTAGTCCAATGGGTATGTAAGTTTCCAGACTAGGGTTTCACCCAGTGCTAGAAATTTCTATTATGACCACCACAAGACTAGGATGACAGATCTTTGGTAGTAGGCTAGCAGCACACCACCCTTTTTTTGTGCTCATGAATCATATTCTATACTAGTTAGTCCAGGATTCTAGGATTTATTCCAATTTCCATTCATTTACTGGGGTGAGAATCATTTGAATCAACACTCCCGGTCTCCCATGGTCCACCTAGGCCGCTTAGTCTACCTGTCTCATCGGAGGAAGGGGGTTAGGCAGTAGAGACAAAGGAAACTGGAATGGAGGGCCAGCCCAAGAGAATGGTTGTACAATATGCATATAGTCATCTCTAAAATAAACAAAATAATTTGTCATATACCTAATTGGATATTATCATTACTTAATTTGTCAAGATACTTACATGGTAACTCTTGCGCCCGAGTTGTTTATGAGGGTTTCCTATGTCTACAATGGCTACGATTTAGGGAGGCTCGTTCCCATCATTATAGAACCAGTGGGTTTCTCCTGCAAATATCTCTATTACGTCTACCCTCCTCACTCACCTCACCTTTTGACTTGAGTCCTCTTCTTCTTCCTCCCGTGGGCTCTCTGATCTACGCCCTGAGCACCCTCATAACGAAGAATGATATTTGAAAGTATCTAGAAACCTCGGGAAAACAATACCTTGTTTTCCCTCACTTGCATAGATATATCTATGTTATGTAGAAGCAATTATAAAATGATTTTTTTGGTAATCTTGTGAAATACACAAACATGCATTCGCCTACCTTGGGCAAGGTAAACCAAGTCAAGAGCGTCAGGATATTGTGGAATTGACATGCCGTTGCTTCCAATCTTCTTTCTGTAGAAGGAAACAGTTGCACAGTCTAATTTCTCATTGTCTTCTGCAGTGGGAAACTCAAATGTTCCACCTTTTTCACAGGTAGGAGCAAGAGAAGCAAAGGTAGAACGTTGGGTAGGCTAGATTGAGCTTCCCTGAACTTAAAGAGATTGGTGAAGTCTATGAAAAAAACATTATTTTGGCTTTACAAGTATAGGAAAGTCGAAGGTCGGGACTCAGACTCTCAACTCTCCAATTCTATGCTTCAGTGTCTCCCTAATTTCTATTTCCTCCAGAATATTATGCAGAGCTAAGCTGTCGACTTGGTTGTCGTGAATTTACAGGTATGTATATCATTTTACACTTGTGTAACATTTTATATGTGGATAAAATTTAAATGCATTTCTTGCTGGAGTTCCTTCTAGTTCTATAAATATAAGGGTTTAAAATTTCTCCATCCAAAATGTTGTTTGAAATTTGTAATGTATTATGCGATTGCGTTTCCGCCACATTAAGTCTTGAATACTCAATAGATGTAACCTTAAAAAACCTAGTATTTAAATGAAATTAGAACCAAAATAATGTATACTTTTCATAGTCTAGGACCACAACTTCGTTTGGGTGGAGGAGCAAGAAGAAAGAGCCTTGCATTTGAGTTCCAAATATGTCAATGTTATTTATCTCCCGTGAATTGTAAACATTAGGTTGAAAGAAAGAACAATATTCGAATATAAGTGTTTGAATTGTTACAATTTCCTTAATGAAATCCAATAGTTGAAAGGATAAAATATTTAAGAACCGCCACTGTAAATGTTGTAGACTATGGCCCCTTCGTTTTCCTGTCATCCTTCTAATAATGGAAACAAGAAGTACAAATTGTCTACCAATATATCTAAACAAGGGAATCCCTTGACGGACGTTCATGAATGAGGGACTGGGAGTCCAATAATCTAGTGAAGAACACGATTTCAACATCCTCGTTGTCGCAAACCTCCCAAACGTGTGTTTATGATTCCTCTTCCTTGTTGACTTGGTAGAAACTAGACACCCAACTTGTAGTGATATTTGTTGGAGAATTTAAAGTTCTTCCTTATAGTGGACTAATAAATACTTAACCTTTTCGATTGGGCTCATAAACTCGATATAGATTGGAGGGACTATCCATAATCTGCCTAAAATTGGGGATTTTGTTTGATCACTTCGAATTGGGGTATAAACTTGATATACATTGGAGGGACTATCCATAATCCACCTAAAATTGGGGCCTTTGTTTGATCACTTTGATTTGAGCATGTGGGGAGGACATGATTCAATTCTAAAAATAACTGCTGAATTTAGGGTTAATAAAAAAGTTTCTTTGTGAAAGCTTTAGGTATTACATTTTGGGGTTTTTATTTAAGGTAGGCCCAATCACACTTGACCAATAGAGCCAACATTAACCTGAATCAATCCTCCATTCAAAGGTCCTTCCAAATTCCAATGCCTTATTTTATCAACGACCTAACAACCAAGTATTTCACTGGCCCAATAGAATTGTCTCTTATCTAAGTTCAATAAACTATATGGTCCAGGGACCAGGAGAATACATGGTTTAGCTCACTAATTCCATGTAAATGTTGAATCACTTTGGATTTCTTCTTATTGTCATTTTTTTCCTATACATTGTTTTTAATAAATAATAAAATTTTGTTGTACACTTACAGTTTCAAATGAAAAGAATGATTTATTTTTACATGTCAACATTGAAGGGTTCAATTTATCACAACCTTCAAAGTTAAATGGGACCCTACCCTTCAAATTTGATCCCTGAGCATGAGCATCTTCTCACGTGCGAACAATCACGATCACGCCACCCAAAATTGCTTAATGAATTCGAGTCATCCGTGCAATGTACCCCTAGATAACCTTTGATCTTGTCCCTTAGCATGAATGGTGTTGATTGCACCGCCTAAACATGCTCGATAAACCTAATCCATATGTGCACATGTACCCCCAACTAACCTTTGATCTTGTCCCTTAGCACGAATGGACAATATCTAATGAAGGAAATTGCTCGGGTCAATCCGAGCCATTTGTGATAGACCCCGATCTACTTGTATTCAACTGGGTGCCAATAAGACACCTAGAACATGCCACCTATACATATTTTTTAACGTTTCTAGTCCATGTCACACCCCCTATCCATGAGGAATGGGTGGAGCCCACTTCAAATTTTCCAAATATTTTAGTTTTTCATAATTATGTAAAATTTTAATTATGTCATAAGGCCTAATCTTTCCTTCATTTTGGAAATTCTCCGTCACTTAACGTAACCATTTTTTTTCCACTCCGAACTCTACAATTTTTTAAAAATTCCCCAATTTCCTCATCCATTCTACCATTCATGTTGGTAGACCACATGATTTCTATTAGAATACCATCTAACAATTAAAACCACATATTTTCATAGAATCATTTCATCAAACACCTCATGTGAAAACTCTGATATATACATGTAAATGTGGTTTCCAACACATAAAACCTCGGTGCTGCAACCAAGAGCTCTAATACCACTATGGCATGTCCCCATCAATCTATTTGACTAAAGGAGAGGGGGGGGGGGTATCTACAAATTTCAATCTTATAAATTTCACCTCATGGGACATAGTACAAATTCATAAATAAGAAATGAATGAATAAATTCATGAATGTAAGACAAAATGGAATTTGAAATTCTATAGACACATACATAATGCATAAACAAGTATATTCATTACAGGAATAAAATCAAATCATTTCACATTCAAATACAAAGAATACTTATCTTTTACATGAAGAGATTTAAGCAACTAGTTGTGTAAGGGCCACATTCTACCCAACTATAGGTATCAACTGCTGAAACCACCCTCAGACTGGGCTATGAATTCACCAAGGAAAATGAAACAACCATAGTCCGCACTCCCCCCCCCCCCCCCCCCCAACTCAACCCATTTTCTCTTATGCTTATCCAATTTTCTCATCCTAGAGCACTACAAGAATCTCACTCAACCATGGCACTCTCTTCCACTTCTCCACACAACACAAGGAAGGCATTTCCCTTCATTTCTCTACAATTCCCTCAAGAAATCTAACCCTTACATTACTTCAAGTGTGTGCAACAAGAGTCCAAGCTACTCTATGCCTTAGAGAACTCCATCTAGAATCAAAACCATAAATTCTCAAGCATACGATGAGTAAAAAACAATAGTAGGTATAATTGTTCATATCTTTCATGGAATCTAGGTTCACTTACAACCATCCTCTTCACTCTAACATCTACAAATTCCTCTTTGTAGTCACTTATTTCTAGTTATTTTTTCCAATATGGTCATTGGAAATGGAGTCCACAACATGAATCTATGTAGATGTCCCTTATCCTTTTTCCATCCCCCCCTCTCCCTTGGAAAATAAAGAATAAACTCTAATCAGGATGAGAGAATTGATGACAAGAAAATTGACATAGCTTTTAACCATATGATGAAGTACTCTTGCACTTTGTCATAAAAGTATATTCATCCCATGCTTCCATAATTACATGAGAAGACTTTCCCCGTCAACCTCACACAACATTCAATACTTGGATTTTAACAACTCAAAATAGGTAAATGTGCATTTAAGGCACATGGAAGCAATTGGGTGAGTTCTAAGGCTGAAACTTGACAACATAGGATTACTCTCCCATAGGTCCCCTTTCCTCTTCCCCTCTTATGGAATCATATCCCCTCTTTAGTGATCTTTATACAACCATCTTGGACCATTTTTACATTTTCTAACATAATATTTACTTAGATTTTACGTCATCATAGCAAGCCAATCAAATGGTCCATATAGAGATATTTATATCACACATGCCTAGCCATTCACTAGTTGGGCCTTGGCCTTGAACTCCGAACTAGGAATCCATACTAACACATTTACATCATTTTATACAATCTAATTCAATACATTACAAGGGTCAAACTGGGGGTATTACATAAAAAATGAATAATGAATAAGAGATATAAGATGATACAATGATATCAGATGGTGTGCTTTAAATAAGCATTGAGTGGTCACCATGGGTTAATAGAAATATCTTTTGATTAGGTCATGTCACTTCAATAAATGTGTCTTTTCATTATTTATTGTTTATAATTAATTATTATTATTATTTATTGATATTATTATTATTATTATTATTATTATTATATTTCAAATTGTATATCTATACATTTACATTTGTTACAATTCCTTAATGCATTGAGGTCATCTCTATTAAATAAGGCCCAAATGGTAGTAGAGTGTGAAATCAATAAATGTAAGCGGACATATTTATATAAGGTCCTCTAGTTAGTGGTTGAGTCCTCATTAATGGAGGTCCATTAGATAGATAGGGTTTTGGTTAATTAGAAACTTTATACAATAGTATAATTAGTGTAATCAATTGTGAAGTGAATATAATTGTATTTGGATATATATTCAATTGGAGGTCTCTCCCCTTAAACAGATAAGTGAACATCGCTTTCCATTTTGAATATCAATAAAATTTTGCTTGATATTGCTATTTTTAAATTCTAGTTTTATTTACTTGCTTTCCACAATTATATTTATGTCTATCTTTCTCTAAAAATAATATTTAAGTTCTGAAGGAACACCACATAATGATTCAATGAAAATGTAAAGGTCGACAAGTATGCTCCAATAACAAAAAAGGGAGGCGATGATGCATATTTGAAAAAGAGGTAAAAAACAAAACAAGTGTTCCAAACACCCATAGAACAAGATGCTCTTCCCATCATAAAACAATATCCTACCTGTACATGTGAAAAAAGGACCAAAGAATAACTTTCCATCAAATATTGTCAAAAAGGTTCTGGTGCTATGGTCAATCAAACAAAAAGAGAGATGAGGATCTTATGATTCTAAAATCAACAAAACAAATTGATATAAAATCCTTAAACAAATGTTCAAATGTCATCATGACCAATCATCTATCCAACTATTATGATTCTTTATAATTGGTACCAATCCCAAATTATTCCATCTATAATTCTTGACTATCTTCTAAACACAAATTGTGATCGTACCAACAGGTGGAATCATGAAAACCTCGATACTAAAATGGACATAAATAATGTCTGATCTCTTAATGACGAGGATGTCGATATGGTTGAGATTTAGATGGTGAAACGTTTGGTGCCAATTGATCAAAATGCACTACATGCAAGCATACGAATCATTAGATGGTATAGATTCAAGTTCTCGTACTTCATTAGCAGATCATGTATAATCCAATAGTGCATGATCTAGTTCCTCTAAAATAATGGCTACAAAAGAATCATCATGACTTGCATCTAACAATAAAATCTCAAAATATCCAAGGCCTATCCTCATTAGTCTCATCTCAAGCTCAATATGAGCAACAAGACCTACAAAGTCCACCACATGTATACCCCTATTAATTTTAAATCAAATCCTCTAATATGTTTCTAAAAATCATGAGATGAGGACCCATGTGTAGCCACTAGTACATGAGAGAATGCATAAAAAAAAGACAAAATATCCTCTTACAATATATCAAATGCCACTGTAATGAACAATAGTTGATGTATGCAATAATATCCTACATACGAGTAAAACATAGTTAAAATCCATATAAGGTAAAATAATATATAAGTGATAATGAATGAATGCGATGGTTTAGAACAAGCCTTGTAACAATATGCTTATATGCAATGACTACTCACAAAGGTGAAGGGTTCTATCCCTTATATTATTTATTATTATTATTATTATTATTATTAATCTATTTTATATTCATTACATTGCCTCTCCTTTCAAATATGCTTTGTTCTCAAGGCATAAAAAGGATATGTATTCATTCTTGTTTGCAATGCTTTCACATGATACCATGTTCTTGATGTTGTCATTGTTAGTTTTTCTTTAGATATGATTAGTTTATATAGGATCTTTATCTGAAAGAATACCAAGTACAACAAGATGCATAATATATAAAAGATACACGAGACACAAATATTTTCACCGGGGAAATCATAAAGGAGAAAACCTTGCAAACTTCTTCAGAATAGTAAGATGATCAAAAGCAGTAATAAGAAGTATTCAACAGATATCTGTCTCTTCTCCCTTTGTATCTCTCTCGCTCTCTCTCATGTGAAATTGAGAGTGTGAGGTGTGTTTAAATGAGGGAGAGCGCCTCCCTATTTATACCTTTCAAGTCACTGACCAAACATAAGACTGGGGCCCACATGTCTTCCCTAACAAGACGACTTCTCCCAAAGAGGATCAAAATACAAATTACATGATCTTACACTTGGGACTATTTCCCCGACTTACAACGGAGGTTGTACCTCAAGGTATAGACACAATTAAGATATCTTGCAAGGGGGTAAACACATCCCCAATGGGGGTACAACAACATATAATGATGATATACATCAGAATATCTTTTGAATTTACAAATAGATCAACACTCCCTCTTAACTAGGAAGGTATTCTCTCTCTTCATAGTCATCAACACATACGGTCAGGTATTCATCGTGGAGTCATCATCACTGAGTCATAGAGTCATCATCATCGTTGCTGCCTTCATCATCTTATTATTTTGATCATTGTACCATGCTGTCTTTCATCATAAGTTTCTACAAAACCAACCCTTTTTCATGTTGTATGTAGGCCTAGTCCTTTGCTAGGTATTCATCACATCTCGAGCAAGCCATCACGTAGGAACTATCCAGGACATTCTTTAGATTGCCATGGAAATAACCTGTGTCTTCTACCTTCTTCTTGTTGTATCCATATCATCTCTTTTGTCCAGCACAAGACAAAACAAAACAAACAAACAAAGCATCCACGGTCGACCTGCGTTCTATCATAGAACTGCCTAGGTGCATCTCTCGTGCTTCGTGACCTTATCATATCAACATGGGAACACATATATATATGTATATATATGTAAGGAATTATTACAACCCAACAACCTGCTTCATCAGGATCTTTTACGTTTTAGGTCAACCTCAAGGGATTACATCTGAACAACCTGCGTCCAGGATCTTTTTTGTTTAAATAAAATTTGGGGTGTATTACATCTGAGTAACCTGCGTACCATGCTAGGTCTCACTTTTACACTCAGACAACCCATGGGGCATATTACATCCGAATAACCTGTGTACCATACCAGGTCTCATTTTTACATTCAATTAACCTATCACATGACTGATTGTGTCCAAGGATAACCTACGAGCTTCGCTGGGACTGATTACATCTGAGCATCCTGCTGCACCAGGATTTTCCCGTTCAGACAACCTGTCTTATTTCCCATGTGATATATTATGCTTTCGTAACATATCAGGACTGATTACATCCGAGGATAAAATGCGAGCTTCGCCAAAACTGATTACATCCAAGAATTACTATTGGACTTATTACCTCTGAGAAACCTACAAGCTTCACCAGGATTTTATGCTAAGAAAACCTGTCTCTATAGCTATGCTAGAACACATAACTCCCTCTTTCGAGGGATATCGATCTAGATCACACCAAGTCTTTCTCTGAAGTAATCGAAATTCACTCTCACAAGAGGCTTGGTCAACACATCGGCTATCTTCTCCTCTATTTCCACGTACTGGAGCTTCACTACTCCTCTCTGCACCATATCCTTGATATAGTGGAACTTGATCTCGATGTGCTTCAACTTGTCATGGAACACAGGATTTTTCGACAACTTCACGCAACTCTGGTTGTCGCAGAATATAGAAGTCACATCCAACTAGAGATAAAACAAATCAGACAATAGATTTCGTAGCCAAAATGCCTCGCAACTAGCCGAGCAAGCGACAACATGCTATGTCTCGGTTGTACTCAGTGCCACACATGGTTGCTTCCAGTTGAACCAGGAGATCATTCCAGATACCAAACTAAAGTAGCAACTTGAGGTGCTCTTCTTGTCAGTTGCACTACATGCCCAATCCGAATCAACATAACCATGTAGTTTAATCTTCGGATTCACATCATATTTGAGCCCATAATCCACTGTACCTTTTATGTACCTCAATATATGATTTGCATCTATCAGGTGAACATGTCTTGGATTTGTCAGGAACTGGCTCAGGGTGTTCACCGTAAAGCATATGTCTGGTCTCATATTCGTCAGATACATCAATGAGCCAATCATCTGATGATACATCATGGCATCGACCTTCTCGGATGAAGCATCACTCATAAGATTAAAGTTATATGCTATAGGTGTGGCCATTTTCTTGCAGTCTATCGTTCAGAATCTCTTCAGAATCTCCACTGTATATTTTCCTTGACCAAGGAAGATTGCATCTGCAGTCTGCCACACCTCCATGCCTAAGAAGTAGTGCATCATACCTAGGTCTTTCATCTCGAACTCTGTAGCAAGTCTCCTCTTTTCATTTGTAATCCGTTCCTCTTCTCTTGTTAGAAACAAGTCATCGACATATAACAGGAGTATCATTGGTATTTCATCTTCCACCTTGAAGTAGAGGTTGGAATCGGCTTTACTCTTGGTAAATACCAAGCTCGTCAGGAAGTTATCCATCCTTCTATACCATGTCCTTGTTGGAGACATTTACCACCATACACACTCTTTTTGGTCAAATTGGCCTAGTTAAACCACTATCCTAAGTATTATTGACATTAATTGACATCAGTGGAGCATTAAATGTCATCATCTAGTCTCACCCACGCCTACCTTCAGTCAAGGAGGCTAACTTATCCTTCTCCTACATTCGGGGAGGCTAACTGGAGCACTATGGGGGTGATCTAAGTGATATTAATGCACCTAATTGCTAACTGGTGGTTACAATCAGTTAAACAGGTCAATTAAGGCGCCTCCTCTCATTAAATATATTATTTAATGATTATTTAATGGACTGGAGTCAACAGGGGTGCCTCCACCAACTTCTAATGTGTAGTTCAAATTCAGTTAACCTCATCGGGGTTCATTGGAGTCACTGTAGTGCTACCTCTTGATTGTTGGTGAGTTGTGACATGTGTCTGATCTCTTTCAATTGAGACTCAGTCATTCATTGCACTCCGACTTCAGTCAGGGTTAGTTGAGTCAATTAGGGTTTTGATCAGTGGTTAACTGAGTGTGGACCATGGCTTACAGTCAGTCAAGCTAGACTCACTCATTCAATTTGAATGACCTCCTAAGGAATTCGAATTGTCTCTTCATTCATGCTTGTAGCATGACATTGTAATTGTAATCATTCATTCTTTATGTGAATACAGAGTGGCTACTATTCCTGTAGACTGATTACACCATTTCATGAGTAATTTGTTGATTAATCTTTGATGAGACTGATGTTTAGTCCCATAGATCAATGTGCAAGATTAATATGGTATCAGAGCTTACGGTGGGACGAAGCTCTATCTCTCAAAAACAAGCTTTTTGACAGATTTCTGCATGAAATTTTAGCAATAGCTCAAAAATCCAGCACTGCACTAGAAGCCAACGCTTACCACTTAATACCCCAAGTAAAGAACTTGTTTATCAAGCTTGCTTGATTGACTATGATGGGTGTGATGAAAGCCTGAAATCTGCAGGTTGTCCGACCTTACATTGCCCTTTATATTTTGATTTTCAGGTTTCTACAGGTGAAGCATTCGCTCTAGCACATCCACATGGCCTCCTCAGTAGATCTCTTGAATCCATACAATTTCCACTCATGAAAAGGTGATATGGAGATTCAGCCGTGCTCCAGAGGACTTTTTAGAGTCACCATGGACACTGAAGATGAGCCTGGATCTGCCATAGAAAAATCAAGATTCTTGAACAAGAAGGATGAAGCCTTCGGTTTCTTGTGCCTCTCTATTTCCCGAGACCTTCTCTTCCATCTTGCGGGATTGAAAACTCCGAACGAAATATGGGACAAATTGGAGACTTTTTTATGGAAAGCATGATGACTTGAGGGTTTACCAGCTCGAAAATGAACTCATGTCTCTCCAACCCTCCAACTTCAAGACTCTGAATGATTTCTTCACAAAGTTCAAGCATATTGTTTTACTCTTGAAGCAATGCAGAGTGGAGAAGGAGGATGATCAACTCATCCTCGCCATACTCTCCAAACTTGGGGCTGACTATTTAGTTTTTGTTTTTACATTCCGTGCGGGGAAGCTCACAACCCCTGGATGGAAGATGATTACACTCAATGCCTTCATTGAGTCCCTAACACGTGAACATGACAAGCTTGTCCAGATGGGGATCATCAGATCTTCCCGTGATCAAGCCCTTCATGTCTCGGGGCCCAAAGATATGAAGGGTAAAGGAAAGTAGCAGAAGAACCCAAAAACTAAATTTGATGCTCCTAAACCTAGAGTTGAAAATCAACAACATGATGAGTCTTCTGGCTCAAGGAAGAACAAAGGAAAAGGGCATCATGGAAAAGAAAAAGTCAAGTGTTCTTATTGCGGGAAGGGATTCCACGCTGAACATGCCTACATGAAGAAGAATCTTGATGAAACAACCTCTCTCCTTGAGAGAAATCACATCAATCTTCCGGAAATATTTCAGAGGAGAGATTAGCAAGATCGGGAACCACAGCATGAAAAAGTTCATTCCCTCATGGCAAGCACTTCGAAGTCCAAAGAACTGTTGATTGACTCTGGAGATTCGAACCACATGATGGCTGAGAAAGACTCCTTTTCATCCTTGGAGACCGACAAATCCATCCCCATCCACATGGGAGATGACTCCACCATCATTTCAGAAGGACAAGGTACTATAGATCTTGAAAATGGTTTTTTCTCTAATGTTTTGTATGTACCGTCTCTGGAATCAAATATCCTTAGTGTCTATCAGATGACACATACAGGAGTGCCTAAGAGAGTTTCTTTCAGCCTAAATGATGTTGAGATAACAAAAATTGCATCCAGAAAACTCATTGCTAAAGGCCTTGGAAACGATCATGCAAAAGCCTATGAGTTCTCTCACTTTGTTGTGGATGCAAAGCCCACCGCTCTGCTAACTCATGGAAATGAGATTAATAGGTTGTGGCATGAGAGGTTTGGCCATATTAATTTCAAATATTTGCAGCAATTATAGAAACACTCCATGGTTGAAGGCCTCCCTATCATCAAGGAAACCACGGGAATTTGCAAGGGCTGTGTGATTGGAAAACACCCTGAGCACAAGTTCGATCGGGGGAAGGCAAACTGAGCTACATGCATATTGGGGCTGATACATTCTGATATCAGCGGTCCGATTCCTATCACATCCATGAATGGATCAAGGTATATCCTTACTTTTATTGATGATTTTTCAAGGTATACATGGGTTTTCTTTCTAAAAAAGAAATCAGAAGTATGTGAAATTTTTTTCTGAATTGAAGGCCTTGATCGAAAATGCCTCTGGGCTTAAGATCAAGATCTTGAGATTTGATAATGGAGGGGAATATGTCAATAATGAGTTGCTGTACATATGCTCCCAAAGTGGTATTCAGGTCCAACATTCAATTCCCTACACTCCACAGCAGAACGGAGTAGCGGAAAGGAAGAATCGGTCTCTCAAGGAGATGACCACCTGTATGTTGGAATCCAAGAAGCTTGCTGAAAATTTGTGGGTTGAGCCATGCATGCTACAGAATACATTCAGAATGGGGTTCCACACTCAAATGTGAAAGGGAAGACCCATTTCGAAGCATACTTCAGACACAAGTCGGATGTGTCGAACCTACAGGTGTTTGGGTCCACTGCATGGGCCCAGATTCCGCTTGATAAAAGAAGGGCTTCGCAACTGCAAAGCATAGAATGTCTGTTTATTGGGTATCCTGATGAATCTAAAGGGTTCAAGCTTCTGTATATCAAGACCAAATAGATCATCATCAAGAGAAGTTTCAAGTTCGATGAGCCTCTTCAGGAGGTGGAACTAGTGAAGGAGAAAACTGCTGAATTTCCTTCCTATTCTATTGAATATTTGGATGATGAAATTGGGGGTGATGAACCTGATTTGGATCATTTGATTTCTAATATCAGTGTGCAGGAATCATCAGATGCTGAATCAAAACCTGAAGTGCAAAATCATCTTCCTACATGGGCCCAACAGACACTCTCCTCCGTAGGAGACAACATTGGAAATCCGGATGATCCAAGGAAAACCAGGTCTGAGTTCCAAAGAGCAGGTATTGCACTCTCTTGTCCTAATAATTTGCTGTCCAAAAATTGCTATTTGATGATTAGTTTAGATCCAAAATCCTACTACCATGCTCAAAAGGATCCGAAATGGCAAGTTTCCATGGATGAAGAGATGAATTCTCTTCAGAAAAACACTACTTGGGAGCTAGTTTCTCTTCCTTCGGGAAGGAAATTGGTTCAATGCAAGTGGGTGTTTCGGACCAAGGTTTCTGCTGATGGAAGAACCTGCAAATATAAAGCAATACTGGTAGCAAAATGTTTCTTTCAAGTCCAAGGAGTGGACTACCATGAGACCTTTGCACCAGTTGCAAAAATGGACTCCATCCGCCTTGTTTTGGCAATTTCAGCATCCAAGCAATGGGAAGTGCATTACATGGATGTTAAGTCAGCCTTTCTGCATGGAGATCTTCATGAGGAGATACACATGAAGCAGACTAAGGGCTACATCACTGATCCATCTTTGGTTTGCAAGCTAAAGAAGTCACTATACTAGTTAAAACAGTCCCCAAGAGAGTGGTATTCCAAGATGGATGCCTTCCTTCTCTCGCAAAACTTTCAGAGATGTAGATTAGATCCAAATGTATATTTATAGCAGTATGATGGTTATATAATTATCATTGTTTTATATGTTGATGACTTACTAATCACATCTAGCACAGTTGCCTCCATTTCATCCATCAAAACTGCTCTCCACAATGCCTTTGAAATGAGTGATTTGGGGCTTCTAAAACAATTTTTGGGGCTCGAAATTGAGCAAAATTATGATGGGATTATGGTCACTCAGTCCAAATACATTTCATACCTATTAGTCAAGTTTAACATGGCTGATTGTAGGCCTGCACCATTCCCTTTCCTTTCAGGGATCAGCCTTGAAGAAGGAAAAAACACACCTCCCATGGACTGCACTATCTATCGACAACTAATTGGTAGCTTGTTGTACTTGACACATTCTTGGCCTGATATTTGTTATGCCATGAATGCTGTATCAAGATACATGCAACAACCTCATGATCTTCATTGGAAGGCAACCAAGAAGATCCTCCAGTATATTCAGGGAACCAAGACCTACGACGTTCACTGTGCTGCAGACTTCGAGCTAGAGCTGGTTGGATACACAGATTCCGATTGGGCGGGTGATTCTATTGATCGAAAGTATACTTCCAGATATGTATTCATGTTTGGTGGTGGCCCCATTTGCTGGTCAAGCAAAAAGCAGGTTGCCATAGCACTATCTTCAGCAGAGGCCGAGGAGCGATGAATGCTTGCATCCAAGCAATTTGGTTGCAACGCATTCTTTCATAGTTTGATCTTGGTAGTACTTTGTCCACTGTCCTCTTTTGTGAAAATCAAAGTGCTATTAAGATTTCCACAGATCCAGTTACCAGGAAAAGGACCAAGCATGTAGAGATCCATATGCACTATATCAGGGAGCTAGTGCATGACAGGACCATCATTCTGCAATACTGCCCGACTGATGAGTAGATTGCAGACATCTTCACCAAGATCTTTTCAAAAAAGAAGTTCACTTACCTCCGTTCACTATTGGGGGTGAGTTCATCAAGGTGATTCAGACTACTTTCAGTGTTCAACTTGAGGGGGGGGGTTTTCCCACTAGGTTTTCCCTCTTTTCCTCACTTAGTTTGTTTTTTAGCATTGTTTCAGTTTTAGCATTGTACAGGGTGACCTATGGCCTTAGTTGTCAGGGCCCTAGCATTTTTATGCATTTGTGTTTTCTAACTCCTCCTGAGTATAGCTTAAGGGGGGGTGTTGGAGACATTTACCACCATACACACTCTTTTTGGTCAAATTGGCCTAGTTAAACCACTATCCTAAGTATTATTGACATTAATTGACATCAGTGGAGCATTAACTGTCATCATCCAGTCTCACCCACACCTACCTTTAGTCAAGGAGGCTAACTTAGCCTTCTCCTACATTTGGGGAGGCTAACTGGAGCACTATGGGGGTGATCTGAGTGATATTAATGCACCTAATTGCTAACTAGTGGTTACAATCAGTTAAACAAGTCAGTTAAGGTGCCTCCTCTTATTAAATATATTATTTAATGATTATTTAATGAACTGGAGTCAATAGGGGCACCTCCACCAACTTCTAATGTGCATTTCAACTTCAGTCAACCTCATTGGGGTTCATTGGAGTCAGTGTAGCGCTACCTCTTGATGGTTGGTGAGCTGTGACATGTGTCTGATCTCTTTCAGTTGAGACTCAATCATTCATTGCACTCTGACTTCAGTTAGGGTTAGTTGAGTGAATTAGGGTTTTGATCAGTGGTTAACTGAGTGTGGAGCATGGCTTATAGTCAGTCAAGCTAGACTCACACATTCAATTCGAATGACCTCATAAGGAATTCGAATTGTCTCTTCATTCATGCTTGTAGCATGCCATTATAATTGTAATCATTCATTCTTTATGTGAATACAGAGCGACTACTATTCCTGTAGACCGATTACACCATTTCATGAGTTATTTGTTGATTAATCTTTGATGAGACTGATGTTTAGTCCCTAGATCAATGTGCAAGATTAATAGTCCTCGGTGCTTGTTTCAATCCATACAAGGCCTTCTTCAATTTTCACACATGGGTCTTCCTAGCATGTGTCTTGAATACCAGTGGTTGTTCCACGTACATTCCTCCTCGACTACACCATTCAAGAAAGTTGTCTTGACATCCATGTGGTGTATTTTCCATTTCATAACTACTGCCAAAGCAAGTATGGTCCTAATGGAAGTGTACCTTGCCATGGGTGCAAATGTATCTTCGTAGTCTATGCCTTCTTTCTGTGAGAAGCATCGTGCTACGAATCTTGCCTTATATTTATTGATGTTGCCATCTGCAACATGCTTGATATTCTAGATCCATTTCGAAGTCACGACAGAATTCTTTTATGGTCTCAAGACAATCTCCCAAACATCATTCTTCATGATCGACTGATATTCCTCGATCATCGCATCCTTCCATTCTTTCTTTTCTGTATCCTCTTCATCGGTGGAAGGTTCTTTGTCAATGATGTCACACAGTAGAGCCACATAGCTATTTTAGGGCTTTTCCCTTTTTCTCTCTCTATGTATTCCCTCTAGAGCGCCATACCTTTCAACTTCTCGTATGAGCTCTCGTGCCCATGCTGATTTCCTCTTGTGGGAGTCCTTCTCAAGGAATGTCTCTACTAGCTCTTGTGGTTCTGTCATGTCGTGATCTTCATGGTCCTCTGGAATTGCTTCTCCAATTTCCATATCTCGGCCTCTCGTCTCTTCAGGTTCCTCGACCTCTTGGATGAGTGTCCTCCTGGATCTAAAGTATGTCGAGTCTTCATTAAAGGTTACATCTCTATTGATGTCGATCTTCTTAAATCTTGGGAAATATATTTGGTAGGCCTTTGATGTATCATTGTATCCTACAAATATACCCTTCCTCTCAGACAGATCGAGCTTGGTCCTTTTCTCCTTTGGGATATGTATGTAAATCGGGTAGCCAAATATTCTCAGATGGCTTACTTCTTGTTTCTCTCCTGAGAAATCCTCTTTAAGAGTCTTATTGTCAAGTACTCGATGAGGAGTACAGTTCTGTACATACACAATTGTTTTTTATTCCTTCGACCAAGGGTGCATAGGAAGATCTTGATCATGCAACATAGATTTTGATTCCTCCATGATGGTTCAGTTCTTTTGTTCCACAACCCCATTATGTTGAGGATTGTATGGAGTGCTCAACTCCCTCTTAATCCCAGAATCTCTGCAGAATTCCTTGAATTCTTCCAAAGTGAAATCTCTGTCATTATCTGACCGCAGAGTCTTGATATTCCTATCTGTCTGGTTCTCGACCCAGGATTTATATTCCCTTTTGCATATAGTGCAGAAATGGAGAGAAGATTCTTCTTCAATCCTGGAACATATAGCACATCCTTCATCTTTAAATATTTCTTGGAGTCAATATTGTATGAAGCTTCTCCACTCCCTTTTATTGGGTATTTATAGTCATCTCCAAGTTTCACCTGGTGAGGTGAGTCATGTTCAGACATATTAACGAATGATTCCTTGTATCCCGTCATATGTTTAGAAGCTCCACTATCCACAAGCCAAACATTGCTTCCATGTGAGATAGTTCCAGTAAGTGCTGAGATTAGCACATACTCTTCATTTGAATCATCCTTCTCCCGTATGAATCTTTTGTTTGTTGGTTCATCATCTTCGGCAACATAAGCATGGTATCTCCTTTTCCTGATGGGACAATCTCTTGCAAAGTGTCCCTTTTCATCACAAGTATAGCATCGAACATTTGAAGTATCTCTTCTGGTCTTCTTTGGTTTCTTGTCCTTCTTCTTGTTGTGATGAAATTTCTCCTTCTCCTTCTTCTTAAATTTCTTCCTGGTGTGAACTGCGAGAGATTGATCGTTAGTTGCTCCCAGCTTTTCTTCTCTTGTCACAAGTCTAGCTTGTTCTTGCGCACATTCTTTTCGAAGTCTAGTGAAAGAGATTAGCCTCCTTCTTGCACAAATTCCTTGAATGAATGAGTCCCATGATCTAGGGAGACCATTCAAGGTAGTCATTACAATTTCTCCTTCTTCAACATTTTCTTCAACCACTTCAAGTTGTTCTTTGATTTGAGAAACCCTTGTGAAGTAAGACTATATAGTCTCGGAGTTCCGTATCTTCACATTCTTCATTTGGTTCCTCAAAGTCATTTTGCGGTTGATGTTCTTCCCTTCAAACATCTTTGTCAAAGCATCATACACTTCTTTCGATGTCTTGGATGAATACACATGGGAGATGAGGTGATCCTTAATAGAATCTGAAATGATTCTTATCTTTAGCCATGCTTCTCTTATGAGCATCCTTAGCCTCATCTCTCCATGGTTATGGAACTTCTCCATTGATGAACTGATCCAAATCATTCTCTTCAAGTATCGGGGAGATTATGTACTTCCATGCTTGGAAGTTATCAACCCCTCCAAGATTGTCCTCAAGCTGAGTATGATGAGTCATCTTTTAAAATGAGAACCTCAAATGGAAATAGAAAATATTTATATCTTACCGATTTGAGGCGTCTGACCTGGTTCTGGAGCTGGTTGACCTAGGGTTTGTCATAGACACCCTAACTTTCCAAACTTGGAGTTTGGGAATTCTGTTTGGACAGAAATATGTGCCTCCTTGAGGTGAGTTGCTTAGCTAGGTCACTTTCTGAAAACTGAGGTGGGAAGCCTCCACAATTTGATGCCCTAGTTCCTCCCGGCACTAGTGACAGGGTCAAAAATGAAACTTCTCCAATTCAGAAACTATATCCACCAAAATATGCGCCCTACTGAGGCGAGTTAGCCTAGCCCTCTTTTCTTGATGATCTGTGGAGAGAAAACCTTGAACTAGGAATCCCTAGTTTTCGCAGCTGCAGAGTTCGTTCTTTCAGAGAGGCTATGATACCATGTTAGTTTTTCTTTAGATCTGCTTAGTTTATCTAGGATATTTATATGAAAGAATAAAAAGTACATCAAGATGCATAAGATATAAAAGATACATGAGACAAAAATATTTTCACCGGGGAAACCACAAAGGAAAAAAACCCCATAAACTTCTTCAAAATAGTAAGATGATCAAAAGAAGTAATAAGAAGTATTCAACAACTATCTATCTCTCCTCCCTCCCTCTCTCTCTCTTTCTCTATCTCTATCTCTCATGCGAACTTGAGAGTGTGAGGTGTGTATAAATGAGGGAGAGCGCCTCCCTACTTATACCATTTCAAGTCACTGACCAAACATAAGACTGGGGGCCACATGTCTTCCTAACATGGCAGACTTCTCCCAGAGAGGCTTCAAATACACATTACATGATTTTACACTGGGAACTATTTCCCAACTTACAACGGATGTTGTACCTCAAGTTCTAGACACAATTAAGATATCCTGCAAGGGGGTAAACACATCCCCAATGCAGGTACAACAACATACAATGATAATATACATCATAATATCTTCTGAAGTTACAAATACATCAGCAGTCATAGCCGAAGAAACAACATAGTACGATATTTGAAGCATTAAACATAATTGACATATTGTTAAAGGGTTGGTGCACCCTCTTTCAATATTATGTGGAACTTTGTGTTTATTAGGTTCTTGGATCAAGCTGTTTGTATTGTGATTCCATGAATGATTGCTCTTTTGAGACCAAATTGTACTAGAATTCATATTCTTCATGATGTAGTAAAAATATTGTCTTTTTTCATAGCAATGTTGATACGTTGGTTGGTTAAAGTGTTGGATCTTGTGATTAGGATGTTGATAAGATTCCCTTCTAGCATGATCTTTCCTTACCAAAATCTTAGAATTTTCTTGATTCACCTTTGGTGTTATATCTTCTTCATAAACTTGTGTTTCTTTGTCGAGCATTGAAATTTTATTAGTAGAAACACTTAGATTTACTAAAGTTTATGTATCCTTTGTTTCTACTTCAATGTTTGAAGATATCCCTTCTTCAATTGGATCTAACGTTGTTTCTTTGTAAAGTTAAAAATCTTTGTTGAAAATTTGTTTTAGATTTTCTTGATGCATCTTCTTTTCATTGTTTTGTTTCTTGATTTGCGCATTCATGTTTTGACTACGATTCTTAAAGAGAATAAATTTCTTCATCTTTATCAACAAGAACAATGTCATATTTTTCATGCATATCTTACCTCTTTTGTAATGACTTCTCACTATCTTAAATGATCACATATAATAAATCTTTAAGTCTTCTAATGAGTGATCCTTTGAGCATGACTTCAACAAAAAGTATTGCAATGTTATCTTCTTCTCATAGGAGAATGTCAAAAATATATTCTTCACATTTAAGATGAAAGTCCCCAATATTTCCATCCAAATTGAATATGTTATTATGTCAACTTTTTTTATACATAATTGTAACATTGAATTGCATTATAAATTTATAATCATAAATTCTTAATTGTAAATCCTTAATTTTATATCATTTTTGATAAAAAAATGTTTTTTCTTTTTTATTATACTTGGCCCTTTGAATAATAATTGATTCGTTATGTCAACAATAATGTAATTGCGCCGAGAGGCGCTCTACAGCCTAGTAT
>LPNX010930742.1:238453-268559 GCA_001517045.1 Pseudotsuga menziesii | reverse complement strand
GAGATCTTGTAACGTGATGTAACGTTACTAACATGTTGGCAAAAAATAATAGTGATAGTGAATATTATGGGAGAGATCTTGTAACGTGATGTAACGTTTCTAACGTGTCGGCAAAAAAGTAAAAATTTAATTATCAGTAAAAAAAATATGTGGGTTAAGAAAAAAAACACAAAATTGAATTATCCGCAAAAAAATGTTGGCCTTGCACATGGTTTTAAAACCATGTGCAAGACATTTTAAACAACCCATGGTTTTATTATACATGGTTTAGGAGGCTTTGCACATGGTTTTTAAACCATGTGCAAGGCCTCCTAAACAACCCATCATTGTAGGAGGGCCTTGCATATGGTTTTAAAACCATGTGTGGGGAAATGATGCAATGTTCGTTCCTAACAAAATAAAAAATAATAAAAAATATTATATGTAGGTCATAAATAATATTAAATATTAATAATAATAAAATTATATGTGGACCTTAAATAAAAAGATGTGTCTTTTGGTTTGAATCAATCAATGGATACCTAAGAAGAGGTTTACACCTCGAGAGATTTGATCCATCTCGGCGCTTGATAGAGCCTAGGATTTGGATCTACGCTGGTTTTTCTCACAAATAGCAATGTTAATATTTTTTTTCTTAAATGGTTTGTTTGAATTTTAACCATGCCAAACACAAGATTGCACGACATTCATAAAGAAATATTCTTTCATTATTTATTAAAATTGAAATAAAATCAATTTTAAGTCCCTTTTAAACTTCTCTGACAAATAATTACTTTAAAAACATTAACTACCCATGTCTAATTTTATGTGACTCTTCCCATAAGATTCCTTGCTTTCACAGCTGGGTGACAAAGTTCTATTTGCACCTTTTCACTTCATGCGATAAAAAGAACCTTCATCTTTTATTACATATCACTAATTTTACCATCCCTCACAATTTCATTATTTCGAATTTGTTTTGAATGGTAACAACTTCTTTTTTTCTTCCACAGGAAAAAAAAGTTCTTTGCTATTAATTATGAATCAAAGAACATCTACAAATACAATCTGGTTTGTAACCTCTCAAAATAACGGGTTCTGGAATGAAGATTTCCAAATAAATATATATTTTTTTAATTTAATGAGAGCATTATTTACAAATGTGCGGCTTATACACAATTGGAAGGATACATAACAACAATGTCTCTCTATAATGCAGTCGGTATAGATAAATGAATAATTAATAGTAATTAGTAATGATAATATTTAATTTATTACAAGTCACCTCTTTACGAAATTCTTCGTCTATGAAGTATTGGTAAAGATAAGTGTTGCAATCGAAAATCTTCATTCTCTCAGGTAGCTTCATCTTTTGGCAAATTTTTCAAGTTTCCACTTGAAAAGGTACTCAATAACTGATCTGGAATGGAGTGTTCTGGTTTTAACTTCTAAAATGCATTCAAGCTCTAGCACCAATTTCCCTTTTTCATCTAACAAGGGTAATTCTTTTGTATGTGGGTTGTTGGACCCAATTGTTTTGAGCATGACACATGGAAAAAATTATGTAGTTTCCCTTTGTTTGATATATCTAGAGCATAGATCACTTGTCTTATTCAATTCCGTACTTGATAAGGACCATAAAACTTGGGTGTAATTTTATGATTTTTGGAACTTTTGAGTGACATTTGTTTGTATGGTTGGAGACAAACAAACACCCAATCACCTTCTTCAAATTCACAACCGGTTCTCTTTAAGTAAGTTTGTTGTTTTATATCATTACTTTCTTATTTGATATGGTTCTTCAGAATGGATATGACTTCATCAAATGTCACAGGATAGTATTTCATTGTTGGAACCTTGAAATTGTTGATAACACTCTTTTGCAGATGGAGGTGGATACCCATATAAGGCCTCAAAAGGGTACATTTTTGTCACAGTATGGTATGTACCATTGTAGCACCATTATGCAAGGTGTAGCCAATTTATTGTGTCCGACGTTTGTTCATGAAATTCCTAAGGTATCCTTCTAGGAATTTATTTACCACATGATAGTTTTGGTTGATAGTGGAAGTATAAACAAAGCAATTTAACTTATTTATCTACCCTACCTCTAACTTCCAAGTATAGATACTCATGGTATAAATACATAATATTGTACAAACACATGATATATTTTCCCAACTCTTCAAAATTCAAAACTCAACTCTTAAAAGAGAACCACGATTCTCCGACATCCAACCATGTTGGATTTTTTAAAACATGCCATAATATACATCAATCCTTATTTTGGAAAGGGATGAAGCTGGTATCCAAAAATATGTGGTTGAATGTGATACTTGTCAACAACAAAAGTTTGAGACAATTGCTCCCCCTGTGTCACTTCAGTGTTTTTGATGTAATCAAACATTTTGAGAGTTTGGGGCTGAGAGATACTAATCATTGCAACCATCGAGTGCATTGAGGTGAAGTTAACTTCCTTTGTGTTGGATTTATCATCATTTGCTTCTATGTACAAAGAATATACATTGCCAACCTCCTCATCATTTTCATTGTCATTATCATTTTTTTCACATAAGAAGAAATTTGTGACCAAATTCTGATGACCTCGCTTCGACGAATGTTGCGATGAAATTTTAGTGAAACATCGTAACTTTCATCGAAAAAAGGCCCAATATGTACTAGTTACTTCAGTTTTTCCATTTGCTTGGGGTGGTAAGAGGTACTCATGGTTAATGAAGTCCCAAGTTGGTGGAACAATTCCTTCCAAAAATTGTTGGTAAAGATGGGGCCCCTATCATTGAGGATAACTTTGGGAGATCCATGGAGCTAAATATATATTCTTACATAACTATCCACAACTTGACTGGATTTTTCCTTTGATGAAATTCCAATGAGGTGAGCATATTTGGTTAACCAATCTATGATTACCGATATGCTATCTTTCCCTTCTTAAGTAGGAAGACCGATGATAAAATCCATCGATATCGAAGACCATTTCTAAGGTGGGATATGAAGGAGTTGGAGAAGCACGGGAGGAGCAATTGTCTCAAACTTTTGTCATTCACAAGTATCACATTCAACCACATATTTTTGGATGTCAATATTCATCCCTTTCCAAAAGAAGGATTGACATATATTATGGTATGTTTTGAAAAATCCAACATGACCGAATGCCATAGAATCATGGTTCTATTTTAAGACTTGAGTTTTGAATTTTGAAGAGATGGGAAAATATATCCTTTGATTGTACCATGGTATGTCTTTCTCCCATGAGTATTGATACTTGGAAGATGGAGGTAGGGTAGATAAATATGCCAAATTGCTTTGCTACCCTGGAGTATATAAAATTGTGTGTACTTCCACTATCAACCAACACTATCACTTTAGTGTTTTTGATGTAGTCAAACATTTTGAGAGTTTGGGGTTGAGATATGCCAATAGCTAACCATTTGACTAAATTTGACTTGTAGGGAAACTCCTTATTCTATGACCTACAAGCGAAGAATGGCAAGTATTGAATGTGAAGTCATTATGGTGGCAGATCTCGAAGGAGAGAAGGATGCTCTAAAGTAGAAATATTCTAGGAGCAAATCGAGGGGTTCCTATGTTTTTATGGGAATAAGCCTCCAACATTGTTGTTTACATCCAGAATAGAATCCCTCATGCTATATAGGAAGAGAAGACTCCTGAAGAATTTTTCACTGGTGAAAAACCAGATATTGCACACTTGAGGATCTTTGGTTGTCTTGTATACATTCATGTACCAAAATAAAAGAGGAAAAAGATGGAGCCATGTGGAAAGAAAGGTACCTTTGTTGGTTATAGTGAATCATCCAAAGCCTACAAAATATATGTACCAGATGAAAGACACATTGAAATCAACATAGATGTGACATTCCAAGAATATGATGTATTTGAGGGCTCTAAAGAGATTCAATGTGATTCATATATGGAGGAGCATGAGACTCCCATTATGGAGGATCCAGATTCTAGTACTCCCCATCCAGATGTTGAGAGGGAGGAGCCGAAAGAGCCGTCAAATTCGCTAGCTCCTAAAGAACCAATAGAAATGGTTGAAAGATCACTTGATGAACCTCCTTCTAAGAGGATATATGCATGGTGTCGAGACATTCTATAAGATGAAGAAAGGCATGGAGCACCATTAGGCTGATCCAGAGAGAAAAAGAGACCTAAAAGGTATTCAAGCTATGTTGCATAGATGAGTCACATCAGTAATTCATAACCTTCCACCTAATATGAAGAAGCTTCTAAGAAACAAGTATGGAGAGATGCCATGGTAGAGGAGTACAAGTCTATTATGAAGAATTATGTTTGGGAAGTTGTTCCTAAACACGAAGGAAAGTCCTTAGTAACTTCTAGGTGGATTTATAAGATCAAGCATACAACTGATGGTGGTATTGAAAAGTATAAAGCCGGATTTGTAGGCAGTGGTTTCTCTCAGAAAGAAGGCATATACTATGATGAGACATTTGCTTCTGTGGCTAGGTACATGTTATCACGAATCTTGTAGTTTCCCCTTGGATTTATCTCATTCATGACAACAGAGGGGACATGCAACCAAAGTCGTGACCTACGAATACCTCAACCCCCAAATGATGAATGGTTGTCACGTCGGTTGGGATATCCTTCGCTTTATGCCACTGAATCCCAAGTGAAAGGGGGATACCCAGACCTATCCTAAAAGGACAGACTTAAAGCTAATCACTAGATCAAACCCGAACAAAGAATGCGTAAGGTGAGAGCTTGAAACCCTAGATTTAAGGAATAATCCACGATTTAAGGAATGCTTCAGCGGAGTTGGTTATAGGTGTTTGAAATGTTGCTGAAGCTAAATATAATGGTGACTTATGAGATTAAAGATTATATCTAGGATCAGTGTGCTAGTTCAATTGATCAAACCTAAGACCCTGGGGGGATTTAAATGGAAATATGGAAATTCCCAAGGAGAGGACGAATAATAGAATTAAGGCTTACAACACACTTGTTTAGATTAATAATTTGATAGACAAAAGAAATCCGAACATAAACAGAAAAACACCAGGAAAAGGATGTCAGGTCAAACATGGGCGCTTTCTCCCAAGGATTAGTGCTGCCTGAAGGTGGGAAAATGGAGTCCAACGCTGGCCCCTAGGAGGGATAGGGGATTTTTAATGATGACTAACAAAACCCATATTTCCAAATTTGCATATTCCCAGTGCAAATCAGTCTGGTGATTTTTCCTACTTTCTACAAGTGGTTTTTTCAGTAAAATTGGTGATGTGCAATGCATGAAAATTAAAACAGGGAGAAATGGACTGAGAGACATACCTAAAACTTGTATATATGATCCTAGATGATGAATAATGTTTCCTTTCCGATCAAATTAGAGACCCCGGAAAGATTTTGATGGATTGAAGCTTTGCTCAGTGACCCTAGCACCCCCTTCCACCTGTCACACCAAGGAAAACAATTAGCACAACAGGTAAACGAGATTTCCAAATAATGAAATTATAGGAAAGAGAAATCATAAAGAAGTAACAACTCTATGATAAACCAAACTAAAATATGACCACAAGGTGAGTCTCCCCACCAAAGCACCTCCTTCAATTCACCTCCTTCAACCTACAAATGAAATGGGTACAAGAGAAGATGCAAAAACCATGTTGGATTTATCTCAATGTAGAAGAAAATAAATACCTGTCATCATCACATCCATCTATCTATCAAGAGACAAGTGTTGAATCCCTGAATAATCTCTTTATTAAAAGTGCCAATGAAATGGGTACAAGAGAAGATGCAAAAACCATGTTGGATTTATCTCAATGTAGAAGAAAATAAATACCTGTCATCATCACATCCATCTATCTATCAAGAGACAAGTGTTGAATCCCTGAATAATCTCTTTATTAAAAGTGCCAATGCTAAATCTCATCTTTACAATGGGAGGGGGGGGGGGGTCTTGTATTTATATAGATTTTGAGATGCGTAAACCCTAACTCACGTTTGCATCCAACGATTGATATTATAACATCATCAACAATGGAGATCGACTTTACATGGATCACTTTGAGTAGATCAAAGGGGGGGCACACTTTTTCCCAATGAAAGCTTGTTTAAGTAAAATAATAATATAACATAAGATATGATCATGATAATACATCAAAATGGGGTGACTAGGGGTTTAATTCACCCTAGGCCCCATTACAACCTCATATCATAATATATAACACTGTAATACATCCAGTGGCCAAGTTGAGGGGCGCCCCTTGGGGGACGTCCTCCCTATATAATCCAAAATAAATTATCCAGGATCAAATGCTGATTGAGACTGATGAAGAAGTGTTTGGAGTGCCGTAATACATCAAATGGATGAACTTATTGCCATTTCCTTGAATTCCCTAGCCAAATCAAGTTTTTCAGTAATTTCCTAGTTCATTTTATGGTGGTACAACCTCTGAAAATCATAAAATTCATCATATCTTCCTTCAGGTTGAGAACTGGGGAAAACTAACTGTCCTAGAGTGTCCGGTAAGGAAAATTTTAGGGGCAAAAGTTAGCCCATGGACTATTTTTCCATGTTCTTTCCAAAAAAAGATTCGTCAATTTTCATTTTCTGAAGCCCTGTTTCGCCCAATTTTGATGGCATAAAATTTGTTCACTCTAAAAATCTCCAAATTATTATATAAGCTATATAAAATATTTAGAAATTGAAATATTTTTAAAAAAGTATGGCCAAATATTTTATAGTTGACATTTCAAGAATTGGTAAGATTCGTCAAGGTTTATAGACTCTTAAATAAGTATGGATCCTTAAAATTTTCCCTGGTGTCTGAAGACATAAAAAAATGACATAAGTGACTACTCACCCCTTGGAACACTGCAATTCTCTAGGAGAACCAAAATCACTACAACAATAATATAATCTGGCTAATAATAAAGTGATAATAATCACTAAATGTTCAATCTGAGGCCAAACTCTTAAAATTGAAACCACAGTATTAATCTTGGGCATGTCTGGAGAAAATATAAGCATTGTTGTTTTTTGAGCCACTGCATTGGGAACCGTGTTTGACTTGGTTAACTGGGTTGACCAGGTCAAAGTACCCAAACTATAGGTGAGATGCTAAAATAGGATGATCCTGCATCCATCCAAGGTAAGAAATGCTCTAAGATGTATATTAAAACCCAACTTTAATCATGCTATTTAGAATCATGGTGACAATAGTAATAATAATAACAACAGGTAAGATATACATGTGTATTTGAAGAATCATTGAATCTTTTGGAAGTATCTTGTATATGCCAGAATTACAAGGTTTAAATAGGTTTCTAGTGCTGGGTGAAGGTGGAGAACAAGGCTAAAGAAAAGGGCAATGGCTTATAGTTAATTTTGACCATATAATCTCTTCGAATGATAACAAGTACACTCAACCACAATGACATATGCATGATAAATGAACAATAGGGAATGGTGGTGTCTCACAGGTGGATGAGTTGATATGAAAAGAGTCCATTCAACTTGAACAACATGTCTACAATTCACATCCAAGCTAATAATCAAGCTATGTGAGGATATTTTCTAGGACCCTTGCATTGAGTACACAAGAAACTGTAGTGAAGAGATCCTAGGGGACACTTAGAATTAATTGTCCCTTACTCCATCTCACATCAAAACCCGTAAGATCCATGAGGAAATAATCATTACATTTCACAAAGATGGCTAGTAGTATTTAGATTTAGCATTTATTTATTCACTGCTTTTCTTTGGCCTTTCACGATTTCATTTTATATCCCTTGTTGTGTTGTGTCTAAAGACACAGTTTGCATTTTTATTTGAGGACTTGCATTTCTCAATATATAGCATGTAACACATAATGCATGTAATGATGGTAGACATATTGCTTCAATATTTAGCTGACACTCTTCGGGAAACTAGGGGGAAATATCCACAGTCAGGACCAAACATCAGGGGCAACCGACCAAAGAGGTCAAGGCTTCAAAACCCAACTCACCTAACCTCAGCAACCAACACCAGTGGGTTCTCCTGGCCCAGAAGGATCAAGGCTTCGACAAGTTTTGTTGCACAACTCAAATCCGAGACACAAAACAACATGGGATTTATCATGCAAAGGGGTCAAAGTAGGGAAAATGATCTTCAATCTCATAGATCGCAGTCAATCATAAGTCATGGGAAGAAGAACAATTATGGATGAACTGGATGGATGGGGGCAAGTGATACATGGAACTAGCAAAGCACTAGAGTTTAAAGGTTGTATAAAGCATGGCATAAACAATAGTCTTCAACATTAGACTCTATAATCACTTCTTAGCATAGGTTTAAGCATCATTATATATAGGCATAAGTCACCATATCATCCTAACATAATAAGCCTAGGTGTTTAACATACATCACAAATAAGAAACTCACCAAGGATCCATATACCTATCTCACCATATACCTGTCTCTATCTGATAAGCCCCTCTGTAACTGTGTACCATATCTAATATGCTACTCTACTCAAATGAACTAGGTCACCACCGAAATCCTCTCAATGGTCAAGGAAATCTCAATCATGGCAAGGAATTATTGCTAAACAAGGCTTTGCAGTAGCTGAGGCTGAAAATATCCATGCTAAAACCCCATCTGAATGAATATCTTGGAAAAATAAAGAGATCAATTTGTATGTTGCATTAGGGTATCCCAATTGCAATATATATGTGATAACAGTACACCATTATTCGAGTTATGATTTCACTTGCCTCTATTCTAGGATGGAAGCTTCACTAGATGGATGTGAAGACTGCCTTCCTCAATGGTGAGGTTGAGGAAGAGGTTTACATAAAACAACCTAATGGGTTTGTAGTTCATGGAAAGGTGTCTCATGTATGCAAACTGAAGAAATCATTGTATGGGCTTAAGCAAGCCCCTAAGGCTTGATATTATAAGATTGACAACTATCTTCAAAGATTGGGCTTCTTTAAGAGTGAAGCTATAATTCAAGATTATGAAGAACCAAACCTCTGATAATGGTTCTCTATGTTGATGATTTGTTCCTTATTGGAGAGGAACATTTGATAGCTTGGTGCAAGAGGGAGCTCACTTCTGAGTTCGAAGACTTGGGTCTTATGCACTACTTTCTTGGTCTTGAAGTTTGGCAAAGGAAAGATAAGATTTTTCTTTCGCAATTTATGTACACAATTGATGTGTTACGTAGTTTTGGTATGATGGATTGCAAATCCATGACTACACCAATGGTTTCTAATTTTAAGAAACTGCATGAGTTAAACTCTAGATTGGATCTAGTGGAACCTACTATGTATAGATAACTCATTGATTCCTTGATGTACTGGATGCATTTGAGACATGATATATGTTATGTTGTGAGTATCTTGAGTCAGTTTATGTATGAGCCTAGACATAGACATTGCGTTTCTCTTAAGCATGTTCTTAGATACCTTTGAGGTACTATTGCTTATGGACTCAAATATGCCTCCAATAGAGGAGTGATGCTACTTGGATATGCCGACTCTGAATGGGGTGGTAGCATTGTCTACCAAAAGAGTACATCAAGATTTTGTTTTAGCGTGGGAACAACTATGATCTCTTGGTCCAATAGGAAGTAGGGCTCTATAGCCTAGAGTACTACAGAATTAAATTATATTGCGGCTAGTACTGCCTACTGAGAAGTTGTGTGTCTTAGGAAGCTACTTGTTGGGTTGTTCGGGGAGAAGCTTGAGAATACAGTCATTCGCTTTGATAATTAGAGCTGTATTAAGCTCTTAGGAAACCATGCATTTCATGATAAGTGGAAACACATTGAGATGAAGTATCACTTCATCCAAGACATGGTCTAGAGAGGTGTAGTAAGACTTCAATACATTGCTTCTGATGAGAAGATTGCAGATATATTGACTAAGCCTCTATCAATGACGAAGTATAGGTACTTCCGAGACAAGCTTGGCATGACAAAAAATGCCTCCCTCGTTGAGAGGGAATGTTAAAGTTACATCATCACGAGTCATTCTCCAAGCCAATCTTGTGTGCCAAGATTGGGCCTTATGTGTTGAGGTAGGGAGGCTAAGTTGGACTTAGGGAACTTGGAATAAATTCTTGGGTTGGACTTAAGAATGACTAAGCCTAGTGTGTAAAGGTTAATCCTCATTTGTTGAGGTGAATGCTTTGATATGTCAAAGTGATGATGTTTTATAGTGTTGTTGGACAAGGCTAAGGACTTGTGAGTTAAGTCATATCCTCATGTGTTGAGGCAGGACTCATGTGTAGAGAAAACACTTTGCTAGTTGAAGCATGCATGATGTGTGGCATAGGATCACTTGGAATGACCATCTCTAGAGTGAATTACTTTAGCATAGGATCACTTGGAATGATAGTAGAATGAGATGATCACATATTTGGTAAAATCTCTTTAGTATAATTTGATCTTATAGATAAATTAAAGTTAGCACATATGGACCATGCATATAAGATATGAGATAAAGATAATATGCATTGAAAATAGAGAATTCAAATTGCTCATGATAATTAACTTCAGCTAATAAATGAAAATGAAAATTGCACATGATAATGACTTCAGTTAATTAAGGAGAACTCGTTTTGTTAACTTCAGTGATGCTAACAAGAAAGACTCCAGTTAAAGTAAAGAGTGTTCACTTTAGTGATGTAATCAAGAAGGAGTTTAGTTAAAGGAGTTAACTAAGAGTTAGTAAATACAAATTTAGTTAACTAAAGTGATTTGCATGGGGACACTTTATTTAAACTAAAAGACGACACTTGAGTTAGCTACCTAACTAAGTGATCTAACATCCAGGTGAAGTATGAGTTCTTTCTAAAGTTAGTGCATGATGTAATTAGCCAAGCATGTGTAATATTGTGAGTTGGCTATGATTTAATGTCAAATATGAAAGACATTGCGTAATGGTGTTGTGCATGGATTGATGACTTGTGTTGCCGCCTTACACACACCCGGGGGGGAGCACAACAAAAATATTCAAGTTGCTCGGTGTGTCCTTGGGGACAAATCTCGAGTCAGGTGCTGTCACTTGCTCTTGAATCCTCTGTTTAGTCAAACTCCTAACAAAGCCAAGGGGGGTGGTCCCTATTGGAAAGAGTTACTAAGGATATTAGTTGTTTTTAATTGGTTAATGATGAAATAAGTTTTTTAGGAGCTTTGTAAAAAAAATCAAAACAAGAGCTTGCAAAACTAATTAGATATCAACAATAGAAATATAGCATCCACAAGAACTTGCAAAATTAATTAGATATCAATAACATAAATATAGCATCCATAGTATTGATTGACTGAAAGCAAAAGTGATGACTACAATATTACCAGTGCCAAATGGAGTCAAAAGCAAAAGTCGTTGCTGAAATAATAAATGTTGTGCAAGTATACTTGGTTGATTTTAAGTTAAAAGTGGGTTTAGATGAGTGGATTAGAAAGGGAAGGGAACTCCAGATATACCCGACGATATGAGGAGTACGTCCAAAACATTTATCAAATGTAACTCCATGTTAAGACATGTGAGGCTTGAACGGATTCTATGGGAGGTGTCCAACATTACACCGATCGAGGGTGCAACCTGATGGTATCCCGAGGTCACTACCTAGTGGTTCTCACTTCCTCTATGAAATTTCCTCACAAGAGATTGAATCAAGGCATTGGATTTTTTCCTTGGGATATTTATTGGGGTGTGAACCTAATTAAACTAGTCACTCCCATTGCTTTTCATGCATCCAACTAGTCGGTCGAACCACAAAAGTCCAGATCATACACACCAGATCCTTGGTCAGTTTTTAAATATTTTTGAACAAGTGTTTTAATTGTTAAGGCAGTACTCAAGAGAGCAAGGGGTAAATTTTCAAAGCAAAATAAACAAAAGAAAGACATTTTTTCTAATTACTACAGCCAAGAGTCTCTTTCAGGATTGAAGGTCGTACTCGGGAAAGCAAGGTTGGCTTAGTATTCAGTTTTGCAAAAATGAAAAGGAAATTAAATCAAAGACATTAATTGATCTATTTTATTCTGCAAGAAATAAAATCTACTCTAAAGAAAATAAATCAAATCAGACAGATACAGGCTTCCCCCAAATGGGGGAAGAAGGGTGTGGGAGCCGTAATCCCACTTGCTTTTTACTGAGATTATTACAATGTTGTTTAAATGAAAAATATGGATGTCTTTGATACTTAAATCGGATCTAAAGGCTTCCAATGTTGTTGGAATAAATTGAGAAAGAAGAAGTGGGAAAAAGTGAAGGGGGTTGAAGAGGTGCTCTCGAAAGGCTAAAAATGTCCAAATTTCGCCAACACTTCCGCTTATCCTATCACTAAAAGACAAAAACCATAAAAAAATAAAGTTATAAAATCGTAAATTGGAAGGTGAGCAAATGAGCTCCAAGAACCGAGGAAGGTGTTTACGGTGTTTTTTGCAGGTGGGCGAGGTTTTGACGGATGATGATGGCGGACGAAGGGGGGGTGTCTCTGCCACCCAACCCCTAGAAGCAGAGGAAATGAAAATTGGTGAGATCCTAATTAACCTATCTGAAAGTCCGATCCAGGGTACAATGGGCATGGGTCGAAAGCCCGGGCAATGTATGTCGAAAGCATCCTTGATCCCATCCATGGTGGTTAGATTTTTGAACCTGACAGATCGGATCCAGATTATGTCGGATCATTCTCTAATTGGTAAATTCATAGGTCTACATCCATTAGAGAAAGAATTGATATGGTGGATCAACTCTTCATGGAAACCGAAGGGGCATTTTGATCTCCATTTGGGCTCAAAGGATTTTTTCACGATCTCATTTATCAGTCTGGAGGATAGGAACCATATCTTAGATGGAGGTCCTTATTTCTATTATTGTGTTGGTTTGTTCTTGTGGCATTGGAAAGAGAAATTATGTCCTCAACAAGAGGATATGAGAATTTATCTCGTCTGGATTAGGTTGTACTCTCTTCCTAGTGAGTTTTGGGACCCAGAAATATTGGAAGAACTGGGAAATTTATCAAGATCTCTGAACAAACAAAGATTTAATGTTACACTGCCTATGCTCGAATTTGCGCTTATATGGACCTATCTAAGGCACTACCGGAGGCAATTAAGATGATCTGTGATGATGAGGACTGGACGCAAACCTTGGACTATGAAAAAATTCCCTTCTGATGCTGTAGATCATCATGAATACAGTCACTTATTCAGAGAATTCCCTTTGAATGAACCTAAACTGAAGCTAGGGAAGGAAGGAGATCAAGCTGATCAACGTTTTACAAAAGTCACATCCAGGAAGAGAGGAAGTCGAAAACAGGAAAATCAAGAAATTCATAAGAAAATTTCTACCTCAAACCCTTTCGAAGTTTTGGAAAATAAGGAGGAGTAGGTATTGGAAACAATGAGTTCCATGTATAAGGTCCCCAACTAGGAGGATCAAAAGCCTGACCAGAATCGTGTAAAAGAATCAAAACTGGAAAATAATAACAGAGATGAAAGTGTGGGACATGCATCTGAGGAGGAAGCCAAGGATATGGACCTCGGGGAATTTGATCTAGAAGGGATTGAGAAAACATACACACATAAAGACAAAGGGTATGTTCCCCAGGAACAAATTAGTCTCCCTAAGGAAGCTATTTGAAAGCCAGAGCCTCTAACCTATTGGGTATTAGCTCAGGATCCCATAAAGAAACAAAAAAGAAAGCTGAAAAGCAAGGGAGGAAGACTGACCGAAAAACAAACAAACAAAGGGCTACAAAAGTAGGAAGGAGGTTGGTCGAGTCGAGACAATACCCGATAATGAAATCCGCCCTAGGGTTGTAATTTGTCCCAATGAAGCTCCTTTCCTGGAATATTTGAGGCTAAAATATCCCAAGAAAGATTAAAATTCTGAGTAAAAATATTAAGAAGACAAACATGACCATTGTCTTCTTGCAAGAAACAAAGTGTTCAGCAGATCAAATTCAGGATCTTAAGGGGAAAATCTGGGTAAGATGTGATAGTATGCAAGAGGTTTTTTTGGAGGTCTAGGTATCCTTTGGGATCCATCCCGGGTTAACCTGAGTGGGTTTCAAGGGACTCGACACTCGCTCAACGCAAATTTTAGGGTTGTGGGTTTTCCTATCAAGGAGATGTTGACGAACGTCTATGGTCCACAAATAGCAGGGGATAAACGAGATTTCCTTAGATCTCTTAGAGGTCTGAGGGAGAGCTTTCCCAATACCCATTGGGTGGTGGGAGGTGATTTTAACCTAATCACTTCTTTGGAGGAAAAAAGGGAGGAAGATGTTGCTTGGAGGAAGAATGCGACATTTTCAAGGAAACCATAGAGGACATGGGTCTGGTAGACATCACTCCAAGGGAAGGCAAGTTTACTTGGAATAATAAGCAATCTGGGGATTGTCACATAGCCTTAAGATTGGACCGGGGTTTATTCACATAATCAATATTAGACATGGGAAGTGAAATCCATAGTGCAATGCTTTCAAGGATGGGCTCTTATCACTGGCCAATTGAACTTATGTGGAGTGGGATAGGATCACAATTTAAGAAGCCATTACATTTTGAACAATTTTGGTTGGAGAGTTGGGACTTTGAAGAAAAGATTAAGTCCTGGTGGGGAGAATTGAGGGAGGGTCAGGAGCATAGGATGTATAATTTCCAGCAAAACTTGAAGGGTTTGAAAGAGAAGATCAAAAAGTGGAACAAGGAATATTTTTGGAATATCTTCCGTGAAAAGAGACGGCTAGAAGTCCGTCTCCAGGAGATCTAGGCTATTGGGACCAATGAAGGATATTCTCTAGCTTTGAAAGAGGAAGAGCGAATACTGGAAGCTAAGCTAGAAGAAAGGGAGAAACATGAGAAAATTTTGTGGTGGAAAAATTCCAGAATTCGGTGGCTCCAAGAAGGAGAAAAGAATACCAAGTTTTTTCACCACTCTGTTATCCAGAAAAGATTTCAAAATAAGATCTATTCTCTCAAAAGTGCATAGGGATAAAGGGTGGAGATGAGGGAAGACATTGAAGCTATCTTAAACTCTCACTTCTCATATAATTTAAGAGATCCTAGGAGGGATCGCTTAGGGGATATAGAATCTATAACCAGAGTAATCCCGACTCTAGTTTCCAATGAATAGAATCAGTTACTGATCACTCTAAAAGAGGTTTGGGAAGCGGTGTTTCAAATGAAGGAAGGGACTTCCCCAGGTCCGGATGGTTTTACAGTCAATTTTTTTCACCATTTCTGGGAGATGGTCAAGATGGATGTATGGAGAATAGTGGAATATTCCAGGACTTCGGGCTGCATTCTGTCTGCACGGAATGCCACCTTCCTAACCTTAATACCCAAATGTGAAGGAGAGGATGCCTCAGAAAAATTTAGGTCGATAAGTTTGTGCAATGTCATCTACAAAATTATTACTAAAGTCATAGCTAACCGACTGAAACCCATTCTGCCAGCTTTCATATCTACGGAGCGGTCAGGTTTTGTGGAAGGAAGACAAATATTGGATGAGATTATTTTGGTTCATGAAATTTTACATTATCTAAAAATAAAAATAAAATCCCGAGTATGTTGATCAAATTAGATATTGCAAAATCTTATGACAAATTGAATTGGAAATTTATTAGGAAAACGCTTGAAGCTTTTGGTTTTAATTGGAACTGGGTTAATTGGGCTATGAATCTGGTTTCTTTGACTTTTTTCTCCATTCTTGTGAATGGGGTTCCCTCTGGAATCATTAAACCCTCAAGAGGTATTAGACAAGGGGATCCCTTGTTTCCGTTTTTGTTTATTCTCATGGATGAAGGTTTGGGAAGATCCATTTCATCCCTAAGAGATAACAATTCCATAAGAGGATTACAGGTGACCACTGGAGGGGAAAAACAAACCCACCAGCAATTTGTTGATGACACAATGTTAATGAGGCATCCCTCTGTTCAGGAGGCTGGCAGTTTCAAATATTGTCTGGAACGTTTTAGATAAGCATCGGGTTTAGAGGCGAATGAACAAAAATCTCAAGTTTTCTTTTTTAACACTCCCAGGGTTACTCGCCACAATATTTGTCGAATCCTAGGGTTTCAGGAAAGCTCCATTCCGTCCAAATACTTGGGCACTCTACTAATCAACTCCATTGCTAAAAAGGGTTCTTGGACTGACCTGCTTGATAATATAAAGAAACATCTAGGCAATTGGATGTTACATATGTTGAACCTATCTGACTGTCTGGTTCTGGTTAACTATGTTCTTCAAGCTATGCCGACTTATATGTTTTCTTCTATGATGGCTCCAAAAGCCATTTTGAGGCATCTGCAGAATATGCAAAGAAAATTTCTTTGGAGTGGAACTGAGGAACCTTAGAAATGGGCTTTGGTCAAATGGGACATAGTCTGCACACCCAAGTCCCAAGGTGGGTTGGGGCTTCGTGACCCGGAAAAGGAAAGCATTGTGGCTGGAGAGAAACTTTGGTGGCGTTGGGTAACTCACACCCAGGAAACCTGGGCCAAATTATGGCATGCAAAATATGCGGAAGGCTGGGATTGTCAAGATCTTATCCGGTTCTCAAGGGATAAACCAGGGTCACACATTTGGCGAACGACATGGCAAGGACACAACTTGGTTCAAGACCATAGTTTTTGGGAGGTTCGAAATGGAAATATGGCTCGAATTTGGGGAGATTCATGGAAACAACTCCCACCTCTAGAAAGGGAGGGAGAGTTCCAACTTATCCAAGCGGAGTGTAGGTCCAGAGGCATTTCCAAGGTTAAGGATCTCTGGGGGGACTAGGAACCTATGAAGTCTTACCGCTCCTGGGCTCCTTGAAATTGGCTAGACCAGTTAGGTCCAAGGGTAGAAGTTGATCGTTTGGAAGAGGAACTAACAAACCGTAGAATCAAAGGGCATGAGGGGAATGATAAACTTCGGTGGGGTTACTCTCAGAAAGGGTTTTTTTCTTTAAAAGAGGACTATAACATTTCGATTCGCAACGATATGGACCAGGAGGACAAAACCTGGCGAACCTTATGGGAGAAGAAGGTATGGCCCAAAATCTCAATTTTTTGCTGGCTGGTGCTAAGAAAAAAATTTAACAAGAGAAAAATTACAAAAACGAGGGATGGTCAGACCATATCGGTGCTCCCTGTGTGAACAAGCGGAGGAGACTTCCACTCATTTGCTAGACTCCCGCAACTTCTCGTCTGCGCTTTGGGACTGTGGAGTGATGATATTTTGTCGTTCAACCAGGTTACGACATAATCTAGTCAGATCTATGAAGGAATGACCCAAAACACCTTTCCAAAACTGTATTCTTAACCGCCTTTGGGAAATCTTCCCTTTGTTTCTTATATGGGAAATATGGCGTGAAAGAAAAACTAGAATTTTCAGGGAGAAGGCTAGCCAGATTAGCAGAGTCTGGGATGGTATTAATAGTAAAATGAGTGAAACCATTCTAACGGAAAATTGAGAGAATGCGGACTGGGAGCCGACTGGTAATGAGAGGCATCTCATACATGAATGGGGCTTCAAGGGTATTCCGTCAAAACTAAGGGAAAGTACAGAGAAACCTTGGAACCTGCAAAGTTTGGATAGATGGCTCCCTCCTCCGGATTTCCTGTCCAAACTGAACTTTGACGGGGCGTCTAAGGATAATCCAAGCCCGACAGGTTATGGTTTTATCATACGCGACCAATGGGGGGCCATGCAAGGTTTTGGATATGGCTTCCTGGGTCGGGAGACCAACAACACGTCGAAAATTGAAGGTCTTTTTCATGGTTTGGAATGGGTAATGGCCAACTTCAGGATGTCGATGGTAGTGGAAGGTGACTCACAACTGCTCATCAACATGGCAAAAAAACTGCAGGGTGGCACCCAAAGTTCAAAGGTAGTAGCCTCGTGGCATTTGGAAAGACGGGTGGAAATCCTACGTAATATCCTAATAAATGGGTTAGTTGTACAGTTCTCCCACGTAAGGAGGGGAGGAAAAAAAATTGCAGACAGCTTATCCAACCTTGGAGTTAACAAGCGTAGGACCATAAGGTTGCAGGATTGGGACATGATCCCGGATGGGATGGATCACAACAGATGTAAGAGTCTTGAAATGTAGGACAAGACTAACCTCTAGGTGGAAGTTTGGACAGGACACCATGTGTACGGAGGATCATGCTAGCATGTGGAGGAGTGTGGTGGAGATCTCCTATCTTAAGCAATGACCAGGCGCCTCATAAATTACATTCAGCGTGCTCATACCAATCAACTCAGTTGACGGTGGGAGGTACAAAGTAATATGAAGAATGTAAGTGGATATGTTAAGTGCAGAAGTGGAAATATTTTTTTACAGACTGTGGATGGGAAAGGCATCATTAGATCCTGGCGTGTGAACATAATGATCAAGGGAAGGAAGATGGCAGCAGGGTGGCGGAGCAAGAGACGTGATTTTGTTGTTGGTCTTCTCTTATGCTTCCTGTGCTAAAATCTGGAGCTTGCAAAAGCCTTGCTGGTCTGATTAATATGGAGGGTGGTAAGAGCAAAGGTAAACAGTTGTCTGATCAACCGGAGGCTCCCGAGCGAGTGTCGAGGGCACAAAGACAAGCTCTTTGGGAATCTCGTATCTATGAACTTGAACTGCCCTTGGAGATCCAGAACCGCATTGCGGAAATGGAAAAGACTCTCTAGCAGGAGTTGGACCGCCAAAAGCCGAGGGAGGAGTGCAAGAAGGCTGAAGAATGGATCCTTGATCCGGGTCACACAGTCAGACGTGTAAGTCAATATGAGAAGACAATGGAGGTGTATTGGTTGATGAAGAATTTAGTTGGTCATGCGGAGTGGGATAGGGAAAATGCTGCAATGGGGGACACCGCTCAGGATCCTTGGAAGTTCTCTATCTCTGCGGTTGTCCAGCGCGTGGAGGTGAAAGTATATTTCCTAATCTCTCATATGGGCTTCCAGTATCCGCCTTCCCCTCCTCCTGGAGTGTCAAAACCATAATTTATGGGTACCAGTCAGTTAGGTGGGTAGGACCTTGCTTATATTTTACTTTAAGTTAGCTTAATTGTTGGTTTTTGGTGGGGTCGTATTATCAGTCTCTTTATGTTTCTTTTATATCTGATCTCTGTAAGGTCCAATTGTAAAGGCTTATGGTCCTGGTTTTTTCCTTCAATATTTGTCGCAAGATGTCCTTTAGATATGTTATGTCTCTGGATAGCTTGAAGGATGATGCATGTTCATGCATGCAGGGGGTTTGATGGGAACCAAGTCTGTAACTTCTAGGTTCAGTGGGAATCGAGTTTGTATCTTCCTTTAGGTTTATGTGGGCATGGTTTAAGAAATTTTAGGTCTGCAAATTTTCGGGGAAGGGATTATGTTGTTATCAGCTTCATGACGATGATAAGCTCTGTAATGATGTTTTGTAAGACATTTCTATGTTGTTAATATAATTTGAATACTTTTACTTACAAAAAAAAGTTATAAAATCGTTAGAAATGTTAGCTAAAGCACAAAAATTTACAACCTTTAACACTCATAACAATATTGAAAATTTTAAACTTGAAGTGCTAAAGCCAATGCAATCAAGATCTAAGATTTTAGATGCGAAATTTCAGCATTTTCTTAGATCTAAGTTGAAGCAAGTAAAAAAATGAATGATGAACTCTAAAGATCATATTTTAACTTGCAAAAAATATAAGGAAAGAGATTAAGTTTGAGTATTTTGTTGAGAAGGAAGAAGAAGAGCTCAAGCTCAAACTTGAACAAGGTTGAGGAGGAGGGTTCCTGTAGAGCAAACAAGCTAGATCCAAAATGAAGAAGAAGACAAGATGCAACCGAGCTCCAGTCTTCCTCCACTCTCGGTGATCTGCAAAGCTACACAAGAAAAATCTTTATGCAAAAGATCAAATCTAGTATGGTAAATCACATAAAACCATACCAACTAAAAAGTATAACTCTTGAATCTTATGTAACTACACATAAATAAGCAACTTGAAACTCAAATGCCTATTCTACAGATTGGAATACAATCTTCTAAGGTAGATATTTGAACTTGCATGAACACAAAAACTGCTAAACAGACATCACCTCGATGATGGAACAAACATTCACCATAGAAGATAGTGCACCAACAGATTGTCCTCTAAAGACTCAACTTTATTCATAACAAAGATAAACAATTACAAAGAATGTGAGAAGAGGTTCCTTACTTCCTCTAAATGATGGAGCAAAGGCTTGTTAAAATAGGAAAAATGAGAGCAAACCCCAAGGGGGGCGAATTTTCCAAGTGTTGGAGCTTTTTGAGATGATTGAGGATGAACTAGAGTGAACTAGAGGTGCTAGGTGACACATCTCACAAGGTAGGTCACCACCCTCTTTTTGTGACACATATACAACAAGATGTGAACTTTATCATGGATAAATGTGCCCCCTTAAGGAGAAATTCTCCCCTCATGGATTTGATTGGAATCAAGCCGATTTTCTTGATTTGGTCTCCCAGTACCCCAACATCATCCTTAGTTAACCCAAAACATGTTTGGGACAGGTTCCCACTCATTTAGGGATCTGTTTTATTCTTCCATATTTCCCCTTTTTATAAATTTTTATTCACTTTTTGTCTTTTTTATAAACGGTTTCACTTAAATGATAAATAATCACTTAAAACTTAGGAAAAATGGGTTTTGGAGTAAAGTGGGTGCTCTGAGTTTGAAAACAAACACCCCCATGGAAAAATTTCCCCTCTAGCCACACTTTTATCACAATTTGAATTTTCTCATTTAAACTATTAAAAAATAGCATATATTTTGCGAGAAATTTTATTTTATTTTTCAAAAATTAAAAATAACCTAAGGGAGACCTAGTACATGTTCATAATGACTCAAAACAATGTCTATCATGCTTATAAACATTGACACATGCACTTTAACAACCTCCTAAGTCCTAAGCACCAAGATGACCATTCCAGTTATGGAGGACCGTGAAACACTCGAAAATTATACATCATTTATTCAACATTGCATAATTAACAACGCAAAAACACCTTGGAATACAGATTGATGTCCAAGTCCTAGGAAGTCAAGTCCTTTACAAAAGTTTTCCATGCTAGCACATTTGATCACAATATCCCCAAGGGGTATGAACATGTAATTATTAAAAAAAGGGGGGCCCAAAAATGGCCCTGGTGAACCATAGAACTTCTGAGCACTCATAATGAAAAACTGGCTTGTTCACAACTTCGATGGCTCATTGGAAATCCATTTAAGTGCAACTTTAGTAGATAACAAGTAGGAGGTGCAATTATTACCAGATGCAATCATTCACTATATTCTCCATGAGGCCTCTTTCACTTGTGTAGTGATTTGCTACCTCTTGCATGAGAACTAATTTGTAAGTTAGATAGTGTGTAGGGCACATAGTTGCAATCATCCAATCCTTCTCTTCTATCTATTGCTCAGTATTAACACCTGGGGTGTTTGAAGTTCTGTCTTATCTTGCACCTGGGGTGCCAAAAGCAATCTTCTATTGTAAAAGACATTTTCTATTATCTATCATTATTATACTGAGGAGATTTGTTTTGGTTTTTTATCCTCGTTGTTTTGATGGTTTTCCCCAGGGTACATGTCGTGGTATGTGTGAATGATTATGTGTATGAATGGTTCATTGATTTCAAGTACTCGGTAATTCCACAATTTAAAGATTAAAGTTCAAAGCTCAACAAAAATTCAACAATTTCCTCAACTGCGCCTTATAAGCCTTGGCCACCCACTTAGCTTTGGACCTTGAACCAACAAAAAAATTCCCCTTCAAACTAGCACCAATAGAGTGATCCATGACCTTAAGACTGATCATTTCGGCCATCACCAGACCATTAGAGGAAATTTGGGGTCTAAAATGGACCTTATAAGAGAATGAACCAACAATAAATTCTTCTGAGTTGGAATTGAAGAACCAATAGAATTTCAATAAATGATTCAACCATAACGGTTGACTTCACATATTTATCATAAAAATAACTACTTTTTTTGTTGGTATTTTCAACATATCTCCCTGTTGTTTTACTCAAATTTCAAGCGGGAGGGCTCTGACGGACCCTGTTGCCCCAAAAACAAGAAATACCTAAAAAACGTAATGATGATGTCATCGTCACGTTTTTTCAGGTATTTCTTGTTTTTGGGGAAGCGAGGTCTATCAAAAGTATGCAGTGTGGCTACTCGTTGGATGCAGAATTTAATTCTGCATCCAACGAGCCACCCTGCTCGAAATTTGAGTAAAAACACAGGGACACATGTTGAAAATACAGACAAAAAATAGTTTTTTTCTTTCTTCGTCCAGAATTAATAAATATTGTTTTATTATTTTAACTATTATTTTATTATTTTCCTTAGGAGACCCATTTTAGACCTCAAAATTCCTCTAATGCTTCCAACCACAAAATAGGGTTTCGTTGTAGAAGCCCCATCACGAATTGACCTTCAAGCATCATCTACTTTTGGAATAACATTAACACCAAATAGGATAGAAGCATTATTACCAAAACAAGGATCACTTGTCCTAGATTTGATATGACCGCCTCGCCTATTATTAAAATCTCTAACATATTGCCCATAATGGTCCAAACCAGAAGGTTAAGACATCGACGATGGGGAGCCCACAAATTTACCATGAACCTCCCTATCCAAAACAAAAATACTTCTGCCAGGAATGTCCACTTCATCATCGGACAACACCAACTCTTCCTCCTTAGCCATCCACCTAGGACTCCCACAGATCTATCCACCTCGGTTTGACACGAATCAGGCAAATATTGTTTGCAAAACCCTAAAAACTCCTACATAACACATCCTCCCGATTATCACTGCACCTTAATAAGAGCTTCCACATTTGACTACACTCTATCTCAACTACTAAAACCCAAATTTTATATGGAGTTTAATGGGCACAACTTATCGCAAGGGTGATTGTATATGAATCTAGCAATGAACATACCAATGACATCGACTGGTCCACAACTTCCATGCACCTACAATCCCATGTAGAATACCTTCACAATTGATAATGGTGGCATTCAATGACGATTTATTTCATTGGAAACAATCCTTGTATGTGTATTTTATATTCAACTACTTCCTCCCCTAATTCATCCATGAGATTTTAATGAGAAAAATCCAAACCTTCCCCATGTCATTAGTACAAAGAATAAAGAAATCCTCAAATTTACCTTTAGTACTTATAAAATCACTTTTTGTACAATGTTATGATTAGGGTGTCATAAATTTTGGATGGACTTTTTCTTCTTAGCTAATTGTGGAAGAATGTGGTTATGATAATTCTTAATAACTAGATACTCACAAAGAATTTATTCACTCCAAAGTAGGACAACCCCTCAAATTTACCTTTAGTACTTATAAAATCACTTTTTGTACAATGTTATGATTAGGGTGTCATAAATTTTGGATGGAATTTTTCTTCTTAGCTAATTGTGGAAGAATGTGGTCATGATAATTCTTAATAACTAGATACTCATAAAGAATTTATTCACTCCAAAGTAGTATTCTTTATCCACTCCAAAGTAGGACAACTGTCTCTTCATCATGAAGTTGGGTGTTAATTTCTCCAATGAATAAACATCATACTCGTAAGTTTGGTGATAATAACATGCAAGGAAGCAACCTTCTCACAATGTTTACAAAGATACAACTATGTTTTATTAAAGATCATTCGCTCGAAGAAAAATAAGGTCACTATGCAATTGTCCATATAATGGTTTCAAGTAGGGAAAAATTGAAGGATCCATAATTTTCTTAATGTATTGAAACCTTGACGAATTTTACTAATTCTTAATTTTCCAACTATAGAATGTTTGGTGATATTTTTGTAAAAACATTCAAAGTTCTAAGGATTTGATATAGTTTCTGGACAATTATGCCAATGTTCAGAGTAAAATATTTTTATCATGTGGAATTTGGTGGAATCATTTTGAAAAAAATGGATATTAGTAAATCAATTTTTTGGATGAATTGTTGAAATATAGCCCATGAGCTAAATTTCATCCCTAAAATTTTCCATGGTTTCAAGTTGTAAAGTTTGTGAGGTACACAAAATGCAAGACCCCCACACATATGTAATGTGGAAAATGAATGCCCCTCTTAAGAATAAGGATAATGCACCAAGAAATGCAGTGGCATTCAAAACATACATATTCCCCCCTCAAAGGAATATATTACATCTACCCTAAGGAAAAATAATATTCTCACTTCTATAAGGCTATTTTTTAATAATTTCACTCTATGATGTAGAGAAACACATATCTCAACTCCAAATGACCTAAAATTGTAGTTGAAGATGTTTCACTAAGTGCTCTTTCATTTATTTTAAACTACAACAATTGGATATTTAAGTAGGGGGAAAAGCATTCTGCAATGTAGACTACTATTTTTCATCACCAAAATGGATAATTTTACAAAGGTCATATGCTCCTTACCATTACTTAGAATATTTATTGTGAACCTTTTCTAGGAAGCCCTTAAAATTACTCTTCCAAAATTGGATAGAAATTAGTGGAACAACTAAGTAGAGAAATATTCTTGCTCCAAGGTCAACAAAATACAAATTTCTTAAATGTTAACTTTTAGGGACCATATCTCCCTCAATATTGCTTATAACCTCTATTATGACCCCATTTTTGTGATCTCAAAAATTTCTTCCATATGACAATGGAGTGAACACGATCAACAATTGAGCAACTCAATATTCTCATAAGACCGACCATTGTTTTTATCAACAAAATGGACAAATATGAAAGGTCAACTTTCAACATCATATACCCCTTAATGCTACTCAAAACCTCTATCATGACCCCTTTCTAGAAACCTTTCAAGATTTTGTTTAAGCAAAAGTTTTGTAACAACATGGAATTTGTGTCAAAATAATGTTGTTGAAATATACAAACAGATTTTTGTGCAAGATTTCTACTCCCCACATGCATACATCACAACAAAGGGCGATATCAATTGCTCCTATACCATTTTATAAATGGTAGGGTATTAAATAATTAATATGTGATTGACAGTATAATCCGAAGATTGACACCAAGATTGTTGACTAAATTGTCATTGATGCCAACAGGTGTGTGTTAATGTGTCTTGGTGCCCCTTGAGGAGCCTCTGTGGGTTGAGTTAGTGTCAGCGTCAAAGGAGACCTTTTGACTTTGCCCAACCCCAAGTCTGAAGCCCTTGGGACAATGGCAAAAGCCCTGAACTTCCTGCAGAGTGGTCAAGTATTTTAATCAAAATATTAACAAGATTAAATGTTAAAACTTTTTTAATAAAAGATTTAATAATGATGTATTAAAATAGGTTAATAAATATTTTTTTAATTAAAAATTTTACCTTTGAATTTTTTTAATGTTTCAAATATTAAAAAGTTATATGTTAAAATAGTTTAATAAATAAAAATTTTATTAAAATATTTTTTTATTAAATATTAAAAATAACTCATTGAAACAAGGAAATGTTCAATTTAAAAATTAATTATGAAAAATAACTTTTTATTTAATATTAAAAAATAACTCATTGAAACAAGGAAATGTTCCCTTTAAAAATTAAAAAATAAAAATAAAACTCCGTAAATAAATTATATCAGCCCATACTTTGTGCTTCAACCTTCACGCCATCAACTTGTATAAATATATCTTCTTACGGCAACAAAAAGTGTGATATATTACAAAATTGGAAATTCGCAGGCATGAACATTGACGGTGGAATAAACAGTCGCATCAAATTTTTGGCCGTGGGAATTTTTTTTGGCTTCTAGCAGCAGTGGGCACTCATCTCGGTCACGTGGGGATTCCAGGAACTTTGAACAGGGAGCAGAGAGATATCCGAATCTTCCACAGCCTGATATACACAGCAGCAACAGAAGAATAACGTGCAGACCCGAATTTATCCACGGTGATTTTTTTTCAGTCTGTTTTTTTTTGCAAGGTTTTTCCTCAGCTTTCACAGTCCGATTTTGAGGTTGAAGTCTGATGTTTTTACCACTGCTATGAGTGTGAGCAGAGTCTCGAGCTCTACAACATGCAAAGACACGAGCTCCTTTGATGGTACGTACACTATTTTTAGGATAAGTCAACAGACCCGAGTCTTATTAACTTGCATACAATCTGAGTTTTGATTCCTGTACAGTCCAAGTGTTGATCCACTTGTTGAATAAATCAAAGCCTCTTACAGTGATTTCCTTGGGGTTTGAACTTGAAGTATGCTACAGTATACACAGTCCTACGGTCAAGTTTTGACAAGGTTTTGACAAGGTTTGTATGTGTGCAAGTTTGTGTGAAAAGTAAAGTGGACAGGTATGAGTGAACAATGAAGTGTACAAATATATGAATAACAGTATTGCTGCCTCAAGGTTTGACTCCTCTTTATCTTCTTGTAAACTGTTTGGATGAGTTTTTTTTTGGAAATTAAATGAGGCAGCTTCGCTGGTTTAAACAGCAGCAGAAGAAGGTATCCAAAGATCATATATTCAATTTGATTGAGCAGGCCTTATTCACAGTCCAAGTGGATATGTTTTGCAGGCAGAGTTTTGAATGACCTAAATGAAGTAGCAGTTACATAAGTTTGACAGGCACAAGGTATGACATATATACTTCTACTCTATGATGATATAAATACTTACAGTAAAATGTGAGCAGGTGTGAACAGTAAAGAAGTAATGATATTTATCTTATCATGCAATGATTAAGATGAAGGTATGTATGCTCTGAAACTGTGAACTCAGAAAGCTTATACAGGGTGATGTTTAATGAACAGTTTTAAAGTATATTTGTGATGTGCAAGAATGATGTAGCAGTGATTTATGAGAAATGGTTTATGCTGAGTGGTTTGTACAGAAATGAGTGAACAATATTGTCTATAGAAATGATTTGGCAGTGAACGGTGTGCACAAGCAAATTCAAAGATTGGCATGTGACAGATTTACAGGTTGTGCAATGTGGTACAGAGTGTGAGTGACAAGGCTGACTTGGCAGTGAACATTGAATAGAGGATATCAGTAGCAGAGTTTTGTGTGTGACAGGTCCACAGGTTCAGCAATATTCTTCTTATCAGGGTGGCAGGACGGGGCAAGGAAAGGAGGTCGTAGCCTCCTTCCGGTGGAAGCCGGAAAACTAGGAAGTGGTAGCTTCCTTCAGGTCGCAGCCTGTAAAACAAGGGGTCGTAGCCTCCTTTCAGTTGAAGCTAGAAAAATTTGAAGTCTATTTAATAAGGGAGTTGTTCCTTACATCCATTTAGTTCTGGACAACTATTATTAAAAAGGCTTCCGTGGTTTTACCCCCAGAACTTGGGTTTCCACGTTAAAAACTGTTGTGTACTGTGCATCTTGCTGTCTTTATACATATTGATGTTGTGCTGTGATTGGTGATCAGCAACCTGCTTTTGATTAAAGTTTTATGATTGTACAAATATTGATTCATCCCCCTCTCAGTATTTCAACACTTGGTATCAGAGCAGGTTCCTTCTGAACAAACTAATCGCTGGAAGGTAATCATGGGGAAATTTGCTAAACAAAGCAAATCTGGAACACCCTTGTTTGATGGAAGAAACTATGCATTTTGGAGTATAAGAATGAGAGCCTTCATAGAAGCTCAAGGAATCGAAATATGGCAGAGTATCGAGAATGGGTACAAAGTACCAAGGACCGTGCCAACTGATGCAGGTGAGGTAGCTCAATACAACAACAAATCAAAGGCTAGAAATCATCTTCTAAGTGCTATAGATGAATCAGTATTCAACAAAGTGATGAACTGTCCCTCTGCAAAGGAAATGTGGGACAAGCTCCAAACCACATATGAAGGAGACCACAAAGACAAAGATGCTTTCGTCAATATTGAAAAAGATAAAGGATCTATATCATTTGGAAATAACAATTCAGCAAGAGTATTGGGAAAGGGCACAATAAAGCTCGGAAGTAAAAACTCCTTGGCTGAAAATGTCTTGCTTGTAGATAACATGAAACATAATTTGCTAAGCGTCAGTCAGATGTGTGATCAAGGTCATGAACTCATCTTCAACTCAAAAGGATGTAAAATAAGAAAGCAAGGATCAAGGAAGTTAGTAGCCACAACCACTAGGACTCCAAACAATATATATGTGTTAGATGAGATTGAGTTTGAAAAATGTCACTTGGGAAAAGAAGATGAAAGCTGGCTTTGGCACAGAAGAATGGGGCATATACATTTTGACAATTTGGTCAAAATCTACAAAAACCAAGCAGTTCGAAATATGCCAGAAGTCACAAAACCTGCTAACTCTATATGTGAACAATGTCAACATGGAAAACAAACAAGAGTGCACTTTAAGACAAAAGAGCATTCTTCTACAAATCCTTTGGAGCTTGTTCACACTGATCTATGTGGACCAACCAAAAGCAAAGGATTGAATGGTGAAAAATACTTCATGCTACTTATTGATGACTATACCAGGATGACATGGGTATGTCTTCTCAACAGGAAATCAGAAGCATTTGGATGTTTCAGAACATTCAAGGAACTGGTCAAGAATGAAACAGGGTCACGAATCAAGTGTCTTAGATCTGACAATGGTGGAGAATTCACTTCTGATGAATTCAACAAGTACTGTGAAGAGCATGGCATAAAGAGACAATTTTCAGTAGCCAGAACACCTCAGCAAAATGGAGTTGCTAAAAGAAAGAATAGATCAGTTATGGAGATGGCTCGAACCATGTTGAATGAATCCAAGTTAAATGACAAATTTTGGGGACACGCAATTCATACAACAATACACATCTTAAACAGAGGATTACTCAGAAACAAAAATGATAAAACTCCTTATGAGCTATGGACCGGAAGAGCAGCAAGTGTACAACACTTCAGAATCTTTGGGAGCAAGTGTTACATCAAAAGAGATGATAAGAAGATTGGAAAATTTGACTCTCGAGTAGATGAGGGCATATTTGTTGGATATTCATCCAAGAGGAAAGCTTACAAATGCTACAATCTAAGATTAGACAAAGTGATTGAAAGCATTAACGTGAAGATAGTTGAAGGAATACCAACATCATCCAGAGAAGACTCAGAAGAATCAGACGATGAAGAAGAGAAAGGTTCCAAGAAAATTAAAATGGAAGAACAACCCGATGAGGATGAAGAGCAACCCAAGGAAGATAAAGAATTGAATCAACCAACTGTCGAACAAGAAGAACAAAAAGATCATCCAACACCTAAGAATTGGTACCAGAAGAACCATCCATCAAATCAGATTATTGGTGATAAGGATGCCGGACTAGGAACCAGAAGAAGACAATCCGGACGAAATGAGCAGGTACACTTCTATCTTTTGTCTACAACTGAACCTGGAACTTTTGCAGAGGCCAGTAAAGATGAACAATGGGTTAAAGCTATGGAAGAAGAACTAGATCAAATCAAGAAGAATGAAACTTGGGAACTTGTTCCGAGACCACGTAACAAAAATGTTATTGGCACAAAATGGGTTTTCAGAAACAAAATGAATGAAGATGGGCAGGTAAGCAAAAATAAGGCTCGATTAGTGTGTAAGGGTTATGCTCAGATCGAAGGAATAGACTTTGAATAAACATATGCACCAGTTGCCAGAATGGAAGCTATCAGAATGATATTAGCCTACGCTTGCTCCAAAGACATCAAAGTGTATCAGATGGACGTAAAATCAGCCTTTCTAAATGGGGAATTGGAGGAAGAAGTCTATACCGAACAACCAGAAGGATTTCAACTTTCACAAAACAAGGACTATGTTTGCAGATTAAAAAGGGCCCTATATGGACTAAAACAAGCTCTAAGAGCTTGGTACTCCAGATTGGACAGGTACTTACTACAACAAAAATTTAAGAGGGGAAGTGCAGATAGCAATTTGTACATCAAACAAGACAATGACAACATACTCATCATTGAATTTTATGTTGATGATATCATATTTGGTAGTGATGATGATTCACTAAGTCAGCAATTTGCTAAAGACATGCAAAAGGAGTTTGAAATGTCATTACTCGGTGAATTGACCTTCTTCTTGGGACTCCAGATATCTCAAAGAACAAAAGGCATTTTTATTACCCAGACAAAATATATTAAGAAGATGTTGAAGAAATTCCAGTTG
>LPNX010930742.1:221062-238289 GCA_001517045.1 Pseudotsuga menziesii | reverse complement strand
GGCTCTATAGGTCAATGATTGGTAGTCTACTATATGTAACTGCCTCCAGACCAGATGTGATGCAAGTCGTTGGACAAGTTGCAAGATTTCAAGCTGCCCCAAAATAAAATCATGTTATAGCAATTAAAAGGATCTTCAGGTATCTCAAAGGAACTGTGGATTTTGGACTTTGGTATCCAAAAGGGAATGATCTGACATTGATAGCATATTCAGACGCAGATTGGGAAGGATGTGTTGACAATAGAAAAAGCACTAGTGGAACAGCTTTCTTTTTAGGTGGTTTTCTGGTATCTTGGTCAAGCAAGAAGCAGTCTTCAGTGTCCTTATCAACCGCAGAAGCGGAATATATAGCAGCAGCAGCTTGTTGTACTCAAATTCTTTGGATGAAGCAAACCTTGCAAGACATACATGTGAAATGTAATGAACCGATTTCTATTCTATGCGACAATACGAGTGCCATTAGTATCTCCAAGAATCCAATTATGCATTCCAAGACCAAGCACATTCCAATCAAATTTCACTTTCTTCGGGAACAGGTCACAGAAAAGAATATCAAGTTGGAATATGTCGGGACAAAAGAACAGGTTGCAGATGTTTTTACTAAGCCTCTCCCAAGAGAGACTTTTGAGTATCTCAAAGAAAAATTGGGAGTCATAATATCTCCTAATTGAATTCATCTATCTACGGTACAATGTGACAGGAGGATTTTGACAAAAGTACCCTTTGCCATTGATGCCAAAGGGGGAGAAAAAAAGAGGTTAAGGTAGGTAAAAGAAGCATGGTCTAAGGGGAAGTTGTGTGGTCAAAGGAAGCTTATTTGAAGGGGGAGCTTTGAAGTTGTCATCAATGACAAAGGGGGAGATTGTTGACTAAATTGTCATTGATGCCAACAGGTGTGTGTTAATGTGTCTTGGTGCCCCTTGAGGAGCCTCTGTGGGTTGAGTTAGTGTCAGCGTCAGCGTCAAAGGAGACCTTTTGACTTTGCCCAAGCTCAAGTCTGAAGCCCTTGGGACAATGGCAAAAGCCCTGAACTTCCTGGAGAGTGGCCAAGTATTTTAATTAAAATATTAACAAGATTAAATGTTAAAACTTTTTTAATAAAAGATTTAATAATGATGTATTAAAATAGGTTAATAAATATTTTTTTTAATTAAAAATTTTACCTTTGAATTTTTTTAATGTTTCAAATATTAAAAAGTTATATGTTAAAATAGTTTAATAAATAAAAAATTTATTAAATTTTTTTTTTATTAAATATTAAAAATAACTCGTTGAAACAAGGAAATGTTCAATTTAAAAATTAATTATTAAAAATAACTTTTTATTTAATATTAAAAAATAACTCATTGAAACAAGGAAATGTTCCCTTTAAAAATTAAAAAATAAAAATAAAACTCCGTAAATAAATTATATCAGCCCATACTTTGTGCTTCAACCTTCACGCCATCAACTTGTATAAATATATCTTCTTACGGCAACATAAAGTGTGATATATTACAAAATTGGAAATTCGCAGGCATGAACATTGATGGTGGAATAAACAGTCGCATCAAATTTTTGGCCGTGGGAATTTTTTTTGGCTTCTAGCAGCAGTGGGAACTCCTCGGTCACGTGGGGATTCCAGGAACTTTGAACAGTCAGCAGAGAGATATCCGAATCTTCCACAGCCTGATATACACAGCAGCAGCAGAAGAATAACGTGCAGACCCGAATTTATCCACAGTGATTTTTTTTCAGTCCGTTTTTTTTTGCAAGGTTTTTCCTCAGCTTTCACAGTCTGATTTTGAGGTTGAAGTCTGATGTTTTTACTACTGCTATGAGTGTGAGCAGAGTCTCGAGCTCTACAACATGCAAAGACACGAGCTCCTTTGATGGTACGTACACTATTTTTAGGATAAGTCAACAGACCCGAGTCTTATTAACTTGCATACAATCTGAGTTTTGATTCCTGTATAGTCCAAGTGTTGATCCAGTTGTTGAATAAATCAAAGCCTCTTATAGTGATTTCCTTGGGGTTTGAACTTGAAGTATGCTACAGTATACATAGTCCTACGGTCAAGTTTTGACAAGGTTTTGACAAGGTTTGTATGTGTGCAAGTTTGTGTGAAAAGTAAAGTGGACAGCTATGAGTGAACAATGAAGTGTACAAATATATGAATAACAGTATTGCTGCCTCAAGGTTTGACTCCTCTTTATCTTCTTGCAAACTGTTTGAATGAGATTTTTTTTGGAAATTAAATGAGGCAGCTTCGCTGGTTTGAACAACAGCAGAAGAAGGTATCCAAAGATCATATATTCAATTTGATTGAGCAGGCCTTATTCACAGTCCAAGTGGATATGTTTTGCAGGAAGAGTTTTGAATGACCTAAATGAGGTAGCAGTTACATAAGTTTGACAGGCACAAGGTATGACATATATACTTCTACTCTATGATGATATAAATACTTACAGTAAGATGTGAGTAGGTGTGAACAATAAAGAAGTAATGATATTTATCTTATCACGCAATGATTAAGATGAATGTATGTATGCTCTGAAACTGTGAACTCAGAAAGCTTATACAGGGTGATGTTTAATGAACAGTTTTAAAGTATATTTGTGATGTGCAAGAATGATGTAGCAATGATTTATGAGAAATGGTTTATGCTGAGTGGTTTGTATAGAAATGAGTGAACAATATTGTCTATAGAAATGATTTGGCAGTGAACGGTGTGCACAAGCAGATTCAGAGATTGGCATGTGACAGATTTACAGGTTGTGCAGTGTGGTACAGAGTGTGTCAGTGACAAGGCTGACTTGGCAGTGAACAGTGAACAGAGGATATCAGCAGCAGAGTTTGGTGTGTGACAGGTCCACAGGTTCAGCAATATTCTTCTTATCAGGGTGGCAGGATGGGGCAAGGAAAGGAGGTCGTAGCCTCCTTCCGGTGGAAGCCGGAAAACTAGGGAGTGGTAGCTTCCTTCAAGTCTCAGCCTGTAAAACAGGGGGTCGTAGCCTCCTTTCAGTTGAAGCTGGAAAAATTTGAAGTCTATATAATAAGGGAGTTGTTCCTTACATCCAGTTATTTCTGGACAACTATTATTAAAAAGGCTTCTGTGGTTTCACCCCCAGAACTTGGGTTTCCACGTTAAAAACTGTTGTGTACTGTGCATCTTGCTGTCTTTATACATATTGATGTTGTGCTGTGATTGGTGATCAGCAACCTGCTTTTGATTAAAGTTTTATGATTGTACAAATACCGATTCACCCCCCTCTCAGTATTTCAACACTTACCATTACTTAAAATATTTATTGTGAACCTTTTCTAGGAAGCCCTTAAAATTACTCTTCCAAAATTGGATAGAACTTAGTGGAACAACTAAGTAGAGAAATATTCTTGCTCCAAGGTCAACAAAATACAAATTTCTTAAATGTTAACTTTTAGGGACCATATCTCCCTCAATATTGCTTATAACCTCTATTATGACCCCATTTTTGTGATCTCAAAAATTTCTTCCATATGACAATGGAGTGAACACGATCAACAATTGAGCAACTCAATATTCTCATAAGACCGACCATTGTTTTTATCAACAAAATGGACAAATATGAAAGGTCAACTTTCAAACATCATATACCCCTTAATGCTACTCAAAACCTCTATCATGACCCCTTTCTAGAAAGCTTTCAAGATTTTGTTTAAGCAAAAGTTTTGTAACAACATGGAATTTGTGTCAAAATAATGTTGTTGAAATCTACAAATAGATTTTTGTGCAAGATTTCTACTCCCCACATGCATACATCACAACAAAGGGCGATATCAATTGTTCCTATACCATTTTATAAATGGTAGGGTATTAAATAATTAATATGTGATTGACAGTATAAACCGAATCACAATAATAATCACATATTGGAAGGAACATACCCCGATACATAAGCTATGTACAACTACAATAAGTACCCCTTAAGATAATATCATTCTGTAATGTCCTCTTTTAATTAAATCACCAGAGACACCCGTTAACCTATTTTATTCCCATAGGTTTAAGCAAGTATTAAAGAAAAGGGAATCACTGGGGACTAATATCACTAGGAGCAGAAAGGAACATCAATTCAATATTATTAATTCATCAGTATATTAAAGAAATCCATCCGAGTTAATATCATAAAGCATGCAGAGCATGCAAGCCTTATTTCTTAAGTCTTAAAGTCAACGCGAAATCAGAATTGCATGCATGCAAAAGTAAAGCTCAAACCCTAAAAGTGACATGCAAACCCTAAAAGTACATGTTAAAGCTATATAAGAAGGGTCATTTAACCAAAGGTATTATCTATAATTATTATTGTTGAGTTTGGTTTTTAGAGTAGCAACAACAATTGGGGTTGGAGACGAAGGTCTTTAGCTAACAAGGGGTTTCAACAGTGAAATATATCTTCCCTAATCACTTCAGGATAGGTCATCCGGGTTTATCACCAATTCTTTACCGTATCCACTCACCTTCAGTGAATCAACACATAGAAGGAGTTTTATTGCAGGTTCACGTTTGCAGCTAGGGAATAGTTGGAAATCCTCAAAAGGATTCGTTGGGACTCAAGCTCTTAGTCTTTCCTCCGCATGTCCACACCATCTATCTCAATGGCCTCACCATACTGTATTGGGTAATTATCAACTTCCTGTTTGTATACCTGGAGTAGTTAGCAGCATAAACGAGGGTGAAGAGGATGTGGGCACCTGAGAGCTAGATCAATTCGCTAGGTGCTTTAGTGAAGGAAAAAGCATTGCATGTGCCTTCCAATCTCTCCGGGAGGATCAGACCATCATCCCGACAAAGTTCCAGCAGTAACGGGCTCCTCCAAAAACGTCAATATCATTCAGAAGGGGGCACACTTGTAGTTGAGCATCAAACATCAGAGAGGAGCACCATCTTTCTGGCAAACACTGCATGCATCTTATCTCTGGAGGACTATCAACTTATTTATCAGTGGTATGTGTATAACTCCCTGAAAGTCTTTTCCCTATAATATCTCTAGATTAGCTATATTTTAGGGCCATTTGGCACGACACCTTTGCATGCACATTTTATTCAATTTTTTGCACAATCTTGAGTATATGAACAAACAACATAGTAGAGAAGTACAATAGAATATCAGTTGGGACATTACAGTGGTATCAGAACATGTTCCTTGCCAACTTTGGGCTTGAACATGAAAAGTAAATGAAGTTGGAAGAAGATAGTTTTGTAACTTATAGGAGGAAGAGTAGATACACCGAGGAGTAGGAATTTGAAGATATTCAATTAGAGGACACCAATTCAGACATGGACCCAACAGGTATACACTCTGACAGAGGAAAGGGAATAGGGGAAGAGGAAGACAGTTTGGAAATTTGTAACTTGGTTAGTGCATTGAATGATCTAGCTAAAGAGAAGAAAGAAGTATTGCATGTCATAAACAGGTTGGCTCTTAAGCCAGAGTCGGGTCATAGAAGTATACCTCTTTCACTGGTGGACAAAGGATCTACCGGTAGTAGCAGGAAACATGCATACACTGATATGAAAAACACTCCACACATATACAACAAACCATCTAGACCTACTATGCCTTGCTTTCTGGAGAATGTCGTTGCAGGACCAGTCATGCCAGCCGAACCTAGTGAACCATTTGGGACTTAACTACAGTAATACAGATATTTGGGAGATGAGTTCCATTTAGCCATGACTTTCTCATATTTTTGCAACATGAAAAGCAGGAACAGGCTAAGAGGGTTCAATAGAGCATTCAATCAGAATTTTGAGTTGCAACGCACATTGGGGAGACTAACTATCCCCAACTTTGATGGAACACTCAGTTGTTCAGTCAAGATTTGGGTACAAAAGTTGGACACCTACTTCCAACTTATCCCCATGACAGAGACAGATGCAATCAAATTGGTTACTTTACATTTAGACGGGGAAGCACATGAGTGGTGGTACCACGGACTGGTGACATTGGGTCAAAACACTACCACTTCCTACAGTGACTTCACATAGAGGCTCATGGAGCGCTTTGATAAGAAGGACCCAGAGGTTCATTTCAGGGATCTTGCGCAACTCAAGCAGACAGGCAGTGCAGAGACCTTCATATCCGAATTTCAGAAAGTTGCAGTTATGGTATCTGACATGTCAGAGAGTCGATTGATTATGTTATTTACGGAGGCACTATCTGATTTGCTTTGCAGATGGGTGAAGGCTTATAAGCCAATTACCTTGCAAGATGTTATCAGTAGGACTCGGGACCTACAAGATTCTGTGCCAAAAAACAAGCTTCCACAAAAACCTACCAACCTTTCGAAAAACAAGGAAAAACCTACCAATCTTCCAAAAAACAAGGAAAATATAATCCCACAAAAGGAATAGTTGAACAAGGACACACGACAAGCTTTGAGAAAGAAGAACTTATGTTTCAATTGCAAAGACCCTTGGGTACCCGACCACATATGTATGGGTAAAGGGAAGGTACACCTCATCGAAGTACTTCTAGATAGCAGCGAGGAAGATGATTTGGAGCAGAAACTGGATGGAGAACTACATAGTACAAAATTGGAACAATTGCCACAGAGAGCAACTATTGCTACCCTCACAAGAGTCCCCACCTTTCATACTATCGGGATCAGGGGAAGTATCCAGGGACAATGTGTCATTGCTTTGATTGATGGTGGGGCCACCCATAACTTTATAGATGCCTCTTGGGTATAGAGGAAAAGATTTCCCACCGAGGACTTTGAGGGCTTTACCATTGTCATCGCTGGCAATCACGGGATGAAATGCACACAGAGGATACCTCAGTTATAGGTACAATTTGGGAATTATACATTGGTGGACGACTTTTATGTGGTAAATGTGCCAGACACGAGCATTGTTTTGGGAGTACAATGGTTGTACTCAATTGGGAAATACTCAACCAGTTACCAAACATCAGAGATGGATTTCCTGGCACCATATGGGAAAAAGGTAGTTCTAAGGGGAATGCCCAATGAAGCTTCAGGGTCAGCTGCAGCAAAGGGGATGACCACCATATTCAGGGATGAGAACATGAATCGCACAAGAAAATGGCCGACTCTAACACATAAGGCTTCACAAAAGGATCAGTGGTATGAAAAGGGCTTTCTGGGTAGACCTCCAAACAAAAGTATGATGTGCCCTAGGAATTCAGATGAGGATCCAAATCTAGGATGTTCAATCCTCATAGGTACCCAAGAAGATATAGGGAGGGAATACAGAGCATGGGTGAGAAGAAACATAAAATCGAAGAAAAAGAAGAGCCGCTCAGCAGTGGAATAAACTGGTTGTTAAAAATGGACGAGAAGAGATAGGGACAGGTAATTTGGTATATTGGTCGGAGATTGCTGGAGGGAAAGCAATCTCAAGCAGGAAGGTCTGTAATGTCCTCTTTTAATTAAATCACTAGAGACACTCGTTAACCTATTTTATTCCCATAGGTTAGAGCGGGTATTAGAGCCGCCCAGCAGTGGAATAAACTGGTTGTTAAAAAAATGGACGAGAAGAGATAGGGACAAGTAATTTGGTATATTGGTCAGAGATTGCTTGAGGGAAAGCAATCTCAAGCAAGAAGGACTGTAATGTCCTCTTTTAATTAAATCACCAGAGACACCCGTTAACCTATTTTATTCCCATAGGTTAGAGCGGGTATTAAAGAAAAGGGAATGAATGAGGACTAATATCACTAGGAGCATAAAGGAACATCAATTCAATATTATTAAGTCATCAGTATAGTAAAGAAGACCATAAGAGTTAATATAATAAAGCATACCGAGCATGTAAGCCTTATTTCTTTAGTCTTAAAGTCAACGAGAAATTAGAACTGCATGCATGCAAAGTAAAGCACAAACCCTAAAAGTACATGCTAAAGCTATATAAGAAGGGTCATTGAACCAAAGGTATTATCTATGATTATTATTGTTGAATTTGAGCAGCAACAACAAGTGCAACAACAACAGTTGGGGTTGGAGATGAAGGTCTTCAGCTAACAAGGGGTTTCGACAGTGAAATCTATCTTCCCTAATCACTTCAGGATAGGCCATCCAGGTTTATCACTAGTTCTTCACCGTATTCACTCACCTTCAGTGACTCATCACACAAGGAGTTTAACTGCAGGTTCACGTTTGCAGCTGGGGAATAGCTGGAAATGCTTAGAAGGATTCACTCAGACTCAAGCTCCCAGTCTTTCATCCGCATGTCCACACCATCTATCTCAGCAGGCTCACCATACTGTATTAGGTAATTATCATCTCCCTGTTTGTATACCTGGAGCAGTTAGCAGTAGAAACGAGGGTGAAGAGGACGTGGGCACCTGAGAGCCAAATCAATTCGCTAAGGGCCTTAGTAAAGGAACAACCCCTGCAGGCGCCTTTCAATCTCTTCGGGAGGGTCAGACCATCATCCCGACAAAGTTCCAGCAGTGATGGGCTCCTCCAAAAACGTCAATATCATTCAAAAGGGGGCACACTTGTAGTTGGGCATCAAACAGAAGAGAGGAGCACCATCTTTCCGGCAAACATTGCATGCATCTTATTTCTGGAGGACTATCAACTTATTTATCAGTGGTATGTGTATAACTCCTTCTTGAAAGTCTTTGCCCTATAATCTCTCCATATTAGCTATATTTTAGGGCCATTTGGCATGACACCTTTGCATGCACATTTTATTCATTTTTTTACACAATCTTGAGTATATGAACAAACATAGTAGCAAAGTACAATAGAATATCATTTGGGATATTACACCTAATATATTTTGCCCAATCTGCATGTGTTTGGATGAGTCTTAGTGTGTGTGTGAGAGAGAGAACCTATTGCACCTATCTTTCTTTAGAAATCATTATTAACTTGAGGGTTTGATTGGTCTTGTTTGGTCTTGAAACACTTAACATGCCTAGATAACTAAAATTTAGTGTATGTTAAGCTTGGTCATTAATGTAATTGTAAATCTTGTGGTATAAGGTTCTGCATTAAAAGAAAACATAGGAAGATTAATATAAAGGTGTTTGAACATTTCATCTGGATTAAGGCATTCTTTAATATTTTTACAGAAATCAACTTTGGGGAAAACTTTCTTATGAGGTTGAGGGTTGAATAACCTTTCAGGATCATGGAAAATAAAGTTGTCAGAAGGCTTGGGAGTACGTTCAATGAATGCACAAAACTGCAAAATCAAGACAAGAAACTATACCCACATATAACAAGAGACAATTGTGCTTTGCTCAGCCATGAAATCCTCGAAGCAACAAGAGAATATGACGAGGGTATTGTTGATTTTTGTACCTAGTCAGATGTTCCCTAAGTGGCTTTATTTTGCCTAAGTCACTTAAGAGGGAAAAATGTGACCCTCACATTAAAGTCACTTAAATGTGATTTTAAGACTATAGTCACTTTTGATAAAGTAAGCGAGTGAGTGAATTTATTTATGGGAAATAAATAAATGAGAATTTCACTCTCACTTGGAAATTATAAAAAGGGGTGAGGGAGGCAAAAGTGAATGACTTGTTCATTTTTCAAGTGAAGGAGAAGAGAGAGCTCAAGGAGGTCGATTTTGCTCAAGGAGGTCAAATTCCAGGTTAAGGTTTGAAGCTGAAGAATTCAGTGTTTTGCTTGCACGGTTCCCGAGGTGTACGACCACATTTATTGCTGGTGTACGACTGCATTAATTGCCATAGTACGGCTGCATTTATTGGCACGATTTTCGAGGAGGAAGTGCGGCTGATCTGCACGATTTTCGAGGTGTACGGTCTGCTGTCAGTGCATTAAATGCTGCACGGATCCCGAGGAGTACGGACTGTGTACGGCAGAGCTAATCGACACGAATTTCGAGGTAAAGTACAGTCTGAATTTAATGCTGTACGGACTGTGTACGGACTGCAATAATTAGGGCACGAATTTCGAGGTAAAGTACAGTCTGAATTTAATGCTGTACGGACTGCAATAATTAGGGCACGAATTTCGAGGATCCTGTACGGTTGATCTGCTGTACGGCCTGCTGTCTGATTTGGCACGAAATTCGAGGAGATGTACGGTCAGGGTTTGCTGTACATGTGCATTTATTGCTGAGAGAAATTCTGGTGGAGATAAGTTGTATTTTCATCTTTCATTTTCTGTCCTACATTTTACTGAAGAAATAATAAAAGCTCTCATCTCAAACTGGTTTTCCCCGTGGGGGTTTTTCCAGGGAAAATTTGCCAAAAATTACTGTGTCAAATTTTATGGTGTGCATGTGTTTATTTACAGCCTGTTAGTTGTTTTCAGCGTGTTTAAATTGTTCAGAGAAATTTCATAAGTAACTTCAAGCCTATGCATAACCGGCTGAAGTGAAACTCACGAAATTGTTCATTAAACCAGCAAGCTGTTAAACAAGGTTTTTCAACAGTCTAGCCTTCTATCTAACATTGAAACGACTTCCTCTCTGATTTCATTTTTCAACTTTGTATTGCAATTTTTTTATTTATTCCTTTAAATCTTTTTGACTCTTAATAATGCAATCATTGAAATCCTTCTCCAATTTTTCAATTTGGGCTTTTAACTCCGTCGTCATGCTTCTGAGGTGTGGTGGTGAATAATTAGACCCAATTTTGGCTTATGAGTACGAGTAATATTTACCGATATTTTTTTGTGTGTGGTTAATTAAAATCAATTGATAGTAATAATAATAATATAATTATTATTATTATTTGTAATTTTATAAAGTTAATAATTTATATATTATTTAACTTTATTTAATTATATATATATTTTTATATTATATATTTTTTTAAAAGGTGAATAAAGTTATATAGTGAGTAAAGTTAATACTATTTTAACTTTGATGTGGAGGATGAGTGACGTGAGTGAAGTGGGAAGATGAGGGACGTGGAGTGATAGGGAGTAGTTGGGGGGACTGGCAGATGGAGGAGGGTGGATGGATGTGGGTGATGGAGGACGAGGGGATGGAGGTGGATGGAGGGGTGGATGAAGGAGCGGGAGATGCAACGTGGAGTGGATGGAGGGGTGGCCGATGGAGGCACGAGGGAGAAGCGAGGAGGAGGTGCGGAAGAGCAAGAAGGAGGAAAGGAGGCGTGAGGTGGATGGTGAAGGAGGACGGGTGGGAACAAGAGTAGCAGCGGCGCAGAGGAGAACGGTGGAGCAGGAGAGGGTCAATAGGCGCAGATGTAGGCAGAGGTGGAGCGTGAACTGCAGCGGAAGGCGGCTGGGATAGATAATGGACAGCGACGGACTTTTGCTGGCTTTGATACCAAATGAAGCAATCAGCTTCAGGACACAAGATCCATAATTAAATAATAATTTATGATATATATTGAAGATGATGAATATTACAATTGGTACTCACCTTTATAGGCTTGAGTGTGTACAACGAAAGGTCACACCCTTTTGGATACTAGTTAACTAATTTTACTTAGTATTTATTTAATATTTGTTACAATCTTTTGAAAAAATCTATCTCTCTTTTATCAATTTACATACCTTTTGTTTCACATACATTTTTATATATTGAAAAACCCTAAAATCTAAATATTGTTGGAAAGACCCTAAAAACATAGATAATTCAAAAAACCAAAAATATTTGCAATTTGATAATTCTAGTCTACCCATCAAGTTTATCCACAAATGTTTAAGGGTGTCCCCATTTGCTTTGGCACATTAGGAAACATGGAATTACCCAAATTAAGATTTCTGCAGGGTTTTTGTTGATTGTAGCTGGATTATCAAATTTTCCCTTGTCGATTTATCCATAGATTTATGAGGGTGTCCCTATTTGCCTTGATGAATTGTGAAACATGAAATTGCCCAAATTAGGGGTTTTGCACGAGTTTTGGCAATTCGACCTGGATCATCATGCATGCCCTAGTTCACTTGATCTCCTCCCCTTCAGAGTGCACTTTTTGGAGGTAGTGCCTTGGAAAGTGTAAAACCCTCCCTTGGGAGTTGTGTAGTTGCTTTGAAAGGACTGCTAGTTTGAGCGGTAACTGTTGACACTGAGAGGGGGGGTGAATCAGTGTAAAGCAATTTTAATCTTTTCTCAGCTTATCAAAATCAACTGTTAGTTCATCATACAATAATTCTGCTGATCTCTTAATCATTCCATAAGCATCTTTCACTTCATCATTCACAAATCAAAAGCAATTAAATCATCAAGAGCCATAACACAGAAGAACACCACATCATATGAATTTGTAATCTTTTTATATTAATTGTGGTTCGGCTACAACCATTAGGCGAAATCAGCACCTACTGATAAATAGAGCACCTACTCTTAATCCAGGACCCTGCCTGGTTTTCTTAGACCCTGCTAAGAAGGGTTTGAGGTATCCTAACCTCAAAAAGCAAGTCAAGCCTGCATTTACAATAAAGCTCACTGTTACATTACTTAATCACTTTTCTCTTCAATCTGCTGCTGGTCAATACTGCTGATTACTTTCATTAACACTGCTGCAACACACCTGCTCTTCAATACTGCCAAGTTATCAAGGACTGCTCATCTCTGCTGTTGCTGGTCAGCTGCTCATCAACCTTCTTGTTCATCTGCTCATCATTCACTACTGCTGTATCAGTCAAGTCATCCAAGGAGTCTGCTTATACACTGCTCATGCCAAGAGGTCAAGGAGTCTTCTCTGCTCACGTCAAGACTTCAAGGATCTGCTCTAAACACCTGTCTCTTAAGGCTATCACAGTATCTCACCAGTTACTGTCATAACACATTATTGCCACTGACATGCCAAGGCTGTCACTCTCATCAAGCTGTCATCTTTTAAAATTACTAACAGACTGTCAACACCTTCAACTCTTAGTCAACCACTAGGACAGTATTCAAAATATATCAATAGTTGTCTTCAAAATCAACTCAAGTAAGAGGCAATATTCACACTTTGAAGTGAAATGATCATGTCAAACAATTAGTACTTCAGTGGATCCTCCTATAGGAACATTCAGTTGTTCAGAGTCTTCACTATGAATATTTACTCAAATTTCAGTAATTTGTCTATTTCAAAGGATATTCCAAATAGTCTAAATATCTCCTTTTAAACACTGATTTAAAACTGTCGTTGCATACCTGAATATAGTTCTTGATGAGTGATCTCCTTTTACACCTAATATGAAACACTGTCATAAGAATCTTCTGTAGATTCAAATAGCAGCTACCAAATCAAAAACTTCATTGTTTTTGAGTGATGTTATGGCCCAAATTCAGAGATGGATTAAGTATTGAAATCATGTCCAAGATCTGTGTACTGCTGCTGCTACACACTTCATACTCCACTGTGGTTATCTCAGAAATTAACCCAAATTCAGAGATGTTCAAACTTTAGAACTTCACCTTGACTGCGGCTGCCAACACATGCATCATTACCATCTTGAACTTCGAGCAGCACATTCATTACTAAGGGCTTGATCAGCATCACAGCCTGTTCATTCTCACCATCATACACTACTTGGGCATCGACATTGTATTACTCTGCACTTATTTTCCCAATACAAGTCTATCCAAGCATCTGTATTCAAATATGATTAGCATCCTCTGTTTCCAGAATTCTGACCATTAAAATTTAGTTCCGTTCAAACATTATATGGGCTAAACTCGCCATTTGTTTTGAAAGATTTAATTACACCAAACTGATCCAAATTCAGGGTTAGAACTCTGCAATTAACGACAGTACTGTTGTCCTAAACGACAACACACTTTAAATATGAGGTTAGCACAAACCATCTCAATTCTTCTTCAAACCAACCTGGTTTTCTTCTTTGCTCCACATCTGACATGTACTGATAACAATATGATCTCCACAGTGTGTACTACGTCTTCATAAAAGCATGAAGGTTGCATCTCTGGTGTATTTACTGGAACTCCTTCAACACCTCGAATGTCTGCTACAACAATACATGTGTTGTCACCGGTGGTACAGTGGGTTGGTGAAGATACATTCTGGGAATACAAATTGGAGCTGGAATACTCTTCTATAAACCCAGAATCAACATTAAATAGCTGCTGCAGCGATATTAAAGCCTGTATATGACATACACAGCCTGAAGATGACAGTACGACCTCTAGAAATGGCACCCTTGGCCTGAGAATGATCAATGCTGCCTAAAGATGACTGTACGTCCCCCAAGAAGGATGAATACATTCTGGAAATGAAGATGACAGCCTATAGATGACTGAGCGACTTGCTATAGTGTTTATGATTGCTCAAAGAGGGTGTACGACCTCTATTACTAAACTCACAATTCTGGAAATGATGCCGCATCTCCTCCCTGACCTCCACGAATTTATGCATAGGCAGCAATACACAGTCCGATCTTCATTCCATACATCAGATCTATGTGTCTAAGCAATAGATCTGTTCAGTCTTTTCATACATTGTACTCAGGCAATACACAGTCTGATCTTGTACTCAGGCAATACACGGTCTTTTCATATATCAGTTATCCTTGTACATAAGAAGCTAATCCATGGACACCGTAAACAGTTTAAAGGGCACGAGCAACAGGAAGACAAGCATTGGCCAGATTGCCACTCTAAATGAAGAGAAACAAAAAGTTAATACCCTACATTTAGGATATGTTTAGACTCAATCCATGGACACCGTAATTCGGATATTTTCCAGTCTTTGACAACCCCGACCAAGAACATTCAGACCAAGATCTGAAAGATTTTGTTTAAGAGTTCGTCTTGATGATGAACTTCCAGCAACAGTAGTTATTCTATAGTTCGGGATTGCCTGCTCCAAAAAAAATTTCCACGCTGATATTTTTCTGCTCCACAAAAAATTTTCTCTGCTGCCACCGAGCCTCAGTCAAAATCGCAGAGCTCCCCCTCCCCACCAAAAAAAAAATCTCAATTTTCTAAAGTGAAATCGTGGGGTATTTATACCCATTTCATGAAATTTTTTTGTGAGGCCGACTTGAAAAGAAATAAATTTGTGTGAGCCGACTTCTAATTTTTAATTGAGCCAACATCCTATAAAAATAAATATCTGAGCCGACATACCTCATTTAACTTAAAAAAAGATATTTATGGAGCTGACCTGTAGTGTGCTTTATTGGGCCGACTTTCTTAAACTTTTTGCGTTTAACTTCCACCACATTAGCTTATCATTGCAATCATCAAAATCTGATCCATCAGCTGGGTAAACTCCAGCAAGTACCATATGTTTTGCTGTCTTGAAACCAGGAAGGGTTTGAATAACAGAGCGCATGCCAGTTACAACATACCCCACTTGTCCTGTCAAAAGCATACCAGCATCCATAATTTCATAGCTCTGTCCAGCTGCAGCTGATGCTATCTTTTCCCTTTATTGGACAGCACCATCAATAATTGCCACATGGCAAATTACACTTCTATACTCATCATAGTATGAATCTAATAAAAACATCCGCTGAGCTGACTGAACACCTTGTGCAGCATCAACTACCAAAAGAACTCCATAGACTTCAAGAGCTCCAACATTTACCAGGGCTTCAACATCATCAGCATCAATGAACTCCTGTGGGGTTGGCCTCAATGACAATTTCATCAACAGTAACACCTCCCAAACTAGCATGTGTGATTAAAGTTCAAAGGAAGCAAGTTAAGAAAGGGGAACTCAAAAGGAAAAGTCTAATGCCACCACACCAATCCCCTTTTGTACTTTTGGTTGTTTCTTCTTCAACTCAAGGGGGTCTTGACTCTTTCCTATTGTTACGTGCCAGAGCTACTATAGAGTTCCAGTAAGGCTGAGGCTAGAGCAAGGGGTCCAATTTATTGATTGTACTGGCTAAAGTGGGATTTATTGTATGGATATTTGGTTTAGGGCTTGTTTAACCCCTGGATTGGGCATGGCCTCCCCCCTTGGTTTCACTATCAAAAGTGCCTGGTTTAATGGCTTCGCTGACTACTCCTTCGGTGTGATGCTTATCTCCACCATGCAAGGCTTTATGCCCATGGGTTGGTGCTTTGGGGTTTTTGGGGGTGACCCACTGGGGCACATGCCTAGCTTGGTTTATTGTCTTGTAGAGGTGCCCGCGCTTTGTAAAGGGTTGTTATCCCCTATTAGCATAGCTTCTTGCACCCACTTGGATCTTCTCCCAGCTTCTAGATACCCCTTCTCTAGTGCTTCCAACCAGTGCGCCATCCTTCTAGCAATGCCCAACAACATGCAACCGATAGGCCTACAATGTTCTGGAGGGGGGAGTTTGAGGGATTTACAACACTTTGGGTTTAGATCGGGCATGATGCCCCTCCTGGCTCACCCTTTCATCAAGTGATGCCCTTTTTCTGATTATTTTAGACTATTTTTATTATTTTTGTACTTTTGGGGTAAAATTCATTTGTATTTTAGAATTTATCCTAAAAAAGAATTATATTTTATTTTAAGGACATGTAGGCTCAAGATTACAACATTCATGTGAAAAGGCTATAAATATAACCTATCTCACTCATTGTAAACACACAAGACCTGTGATAAAAGTTTAAAACATCATAATATTACGTTTTTACCCTATTTGGGCTCTCTAAAGGGATGTGCATCTTGTGGATGATGTCTTTCTTTGCTTGAAGTGGAAATTGGAGTTTCTTCTAGGAATTCATGGACTTGCAGGGTTGATGCTAGCATTGTTGGACTAACACAAGCTCAAGGATTGTTTTTTGTTGGTAAAGTTTGGTGAGTTTATGCTTCTAAGTGGATGGAATGGTGGTTGTAACGCTGCATTGTTGGACTAACACAAGCTCAAGGATTGTTTTTTGTTGGTAAAGTTTGGTGAGTTTATGCTTCTAAGTGGATGGAATGGTGGTTGTAACGCTGCATTTTCTCTGATTTAGGGCTTCTTACCAGCCTTTTGTCAAATTTTGCATGGTAGAAAACGTCCCTTTGAGGGGTTTTCTCCTGTTTGGGTCTTGGATCTCTGATTTTAGGATCCTCCAACGAACCCTGGAGGTTGTTGTTGGATGCCATAGTTAGGAAGAAGGGAAATTATCCAAGAGGGAGGGTGGTCAACCATCCCTCTTGCCCTAGGGCTTGGAGTACTACCTCAAAAACCCCATAATGTTGTCATTTTTATTCAATTTCTAAGTATTTTATGTGTATCATATATTTTTGCATTGCATAATAGCATAAGTCTGCATTTTTAAAATTTAAAGCCCTAAAAACAGTAGAAAAACAGAAAAACCCTAAAAATTGTAAAATTTCAAAAAAAATCAAAATTCTTAAAATGCGGGCCTTCCTA
>LPNX010930742.1:197866-219717 GCA_001517045.1 Pseudotsuga menziesii | reverse complement strand
GACTTTAATATGAGGGTCACATTTTTCCCTCTTAAAGTGACTTTAGGCAAAATTAAAGTCACCTAGGGAACATCTGCCTAGGTACAAAAATCAACATAAATTTGCCTCCTAAATGTTCGGGCCCTAAGATTTCGCTGTGCATTTTGGCCCCTAAAAATTCGCTTCTTCATTTTAGGCTTAGACTCTCCAAGTGCGTCATAATTTGGCCTGATTTGAAGCCCTAATAAGTGAACCTTTTCTACAGAGTCTTACTGTGGTTAGGGCAGAACCGAGGTATAAACTAAATGGAAAAAGGTAGTTCGGTTTGACTGGGTAAGGATCCTCAGTTCCAAAACGAATTTTTCTGATTATTTCAAGGGCTTGTTATGGTCTGATTTGCCATCTCATTACTGCTGGTACTCACTGATTGTTTTCGCTGTAGAATCTCACCATAAAACTACTTGCTAGTCTAAGTTAAATTAAGTGGTTATTTGGCATTGTGAAGTACAGATTTTGTTATTTAGCACAGGAATAGGACTTTGCCATAATAGATTAATGATCATAAAACAACACTGATCTAGAGACTTTTGCAGCTGTGTAACTATTGGTAGATCTGATTTACATACAGTAACTGTTCATTTACCTTGTGATTGGTTGGAAAGCTACTGCTGCTCCGGTTAGGGCAGCCTAAATTTCAAACCTGTTTATCCTTTGAACAAGTAGTGTAAAGACAACCTAAATTCAGACCCCTTTTCCGTCCAAGCCAGTGTATGTAAAGCAGCTGTTAGCTCCATTTCCAGCTTACAAAATTGTCAAAGTTTAGGTCAGTTTGGACTGTCAGTATCAAGGATTAATAGCTGCTGTTCCCGTGACATGTATATGCTAGAGTGGTTTACATGAGGTGTTGGTACTTGCAGATTTTGATGGTTGTTTAATGCTAAATATGAATGTTGGTGTTTACTCTTTAAACCAGTAACTGTTGTCTATGACTGTTTCATATCATTTTTGGTTAATTAATGAGATGGTCCAAAGATATGTCTATTGAATGAAGACTGTTAACCACTGATATATGTTAAAGTTTAGGGTTAGGTTAGGATTTGACATAAAAAAAATACTTTAATACATAAACAGAATTAAAACAAACTTAGATTCAGAATAGTACTGCTGCAATAAATTCAAACATAATTTTCATCTCTTTCAACTTTAACACTCCACTGGTCACTGTGTTAAAGTTGGTCCTTGAGATGATTTACCAAATCCCATGTACAGTAACAATGTTATAACTGATGAAACATAACCATAATGATGTACAGGAAAATAACAATAGGAAAGAATAGTAACAATACTAATCTAGAATTGTTCTGGATCAGCCTTATACTCAGATACTTTTAGGTTCTGATCTTGTCACCGAAGGGACAAGTCACCTAGATGAATAAATGATGTACCTTGCGAGGGAGCTTAAGAGGGTTATAGTAGTAAAGGTACCAACCTCAGATTCTTTAAAATCATGAAGAGAAACTTCAATCCTTTATCCAGATTTCAACAACACTGCTTAAGAAGGCAAAGGCATAGATCACAACTTAGCTGAGAAACACAGTCACGCCAGCTGAGAGACACACAATCGCGTCGGCAGAGAGACACACAGTCATGCCATTAGAGAGACACACAGTCACGCTGGTAGAGGAGACACACGGTCACTATCATGTGCCCAATTAAATAATTTCCAAATAAGACTACTTGCAAATAATGTTTCACCAAACTACTAGTTCCCTAGGTTGAGATGGAGACATAAATTTTGTAATAAGGGGCTATGGAACCCAAAAGGACTTTATTTTACCATATTCACATTTAAAAGGGTCACATCAATGATAAAAGCTAAGAAAATAAGGGTGGCATGGGTTTAGGAGGACACTTGGAAGCTTGTGGAGCCTTTGGGTGACTAGATTTCCCACACACTTGGCATGATCTTCATCCAAATTTGAACACATGGGTAATGTAACGTTGTTGGAGGGTGATGTGGTGTCAAATATCTTATAATGAACCAAGGAATTTGAATTGGTAAAGGAGAGTAATTCCCATGGAAGAGGACGAGACTAGAAGAGAATGTGTGCCACTTGGAAGGAGATTCCATGCGCTCTATGACAACAAATGATGAAAGATTTTATGACAAGTATGACAAATGCAGACCTGATTGTAGACATATGACAAATATGACATGAAAAGGCTAAAAATAGCCACCAAGAGTCGAATTTGGGAGTTAGAGGCAGCCATTCAAATTGGGGAAATAATTGGAGCATGAAGAGGAAGACAAGTGTCATGAGAGTTACTACACCATTAAGATGAGTTGGAGGAAGCCCATGGAGGGAAATTCGGCCTTAGGAGGCCTCATGAAGTTAATAAAAGATTGTCATGAGGAAGGATAATGGCTTTTGATCATTTGTCAATTGGCCTTTGGCATTTTGGAGAGCTTTGCTTGTCCATTGCACGGTGGGTGTTCACTCTCCCTGCTTGTGAACCAATCTCGAGGGAGTTGGATTCCTTTCCAAGTTGGTTGATGGAGAGGCCATTCAGAACTCTCATTGGAGCTTAATGAAGGAGTTTTATTTTCAAGTTGAAGGTCCATATAGTCGAATTCTCATCTATCTCCCTATTCTCTCATTCCTTCTTCTCTATTCCCCCACACTCTCATGTTAATGGCGCACTTGTTGGAGTGGTGCTTGCACTTTGCTGAGTATATTTGAGGCCCAAGCTTGGGTATATGATGTATGGCTCTTTACTCTTATGTCCATATGCTCTGTAAGTCGAAATATCAGAAATCCATATGTGAAAGGCTTGCTTTCCCATGCTCTTGAATGACTAGTTTTCATGTATTTGGCTTCCGTTTAAAGGAGTTATATAACAAATTTGTATGAGGACATTTCTATGAGTTTTGTGATGAGGGGGAAGCAATGTATGATGTATGGATCTGTAATCTTATGCCCATATTCTCTGTAAGTCGAAATATCAGAAATCCATGTGGGAAAGGCTTGTATTCCCATGAGCTCGAATGACTAGTCTTCATGTATTTGGCTTCCACTTTGAGAGAGTTGTATATCAGATTTGTATGAAGGAATTTATATGATGTTTAATGTTGTAGAGGAAGCCATTTGAATTTTGTTTATGTTATTCATGTCATGTTATTATCTGAACCATTTAATCTACTTTTCATGAGTCATAACTGAGCTATTAATACCATTTCCCCTTAAGCAAGTTCATTGAAAGTTACCATATAGATATTGTGCCTCATAACCAGTTTTAAAAGCTTAATAACCATGATTAAATTCAACCACTGATGCCTTATATTCATTCCCATACTCGGTTATGATACTTGGGAGGGTCATACTTGAGTTGGGAAGCCAATTTGGCTCTCACCTTTGGGGGGAATTTGACCTCAATTTTCCTAGTAAATTTGCCCCTTTTATTCTTAGCCCCAAATCAAGTTGCAGAAGCCTAAAGTCAGATACAAAGTGTCCATAAACCACCTTTATATGTTATAAGACTCACCATATCCTTTCTTTACAACCTCGACACCATTTGGAGTCAGTTGGAACCCCCTAGAGTCATGACTAGCAAAGCTTGAATTTGGCCAAAATTATGCAAACTTGAATAAAATATCAAATGAGTTTTTTGATTCGACCATCGAGTGTCTGAGGTCTGTTAGGATGGTTTAAATGTCATAGGATCCCTCCACAAGAAATTTGGAAAGTTTCGGTGGTGTTGGGAACCAAACCTAGAAAGACTAGTTAAGCTTGAATTTTCCCAACTTGTAATTTTCTCCAAAATTCCAAGAAGGGACATTACAGTCGTATCAGAGCATCGTCCTTGCACCTATGCATTAAGACCATCCATTGAAGAAAAGGTTGCAGCCATCTCTTACTATTTTGAAGACTTCTCTGAAGATGATTATGAGCAATATGAAGAAGAATCTGAATGGTATGAGGAAGAGTTTCCATCTTGCAGTACTTCTTACAATTTCATAAGGGATGAGGGTTATTCTTACGACCCAGTGTATTGTAAAGATGTATGTGCCAAACGACCACAAGCTACTCCTATGGATGAATTAGAAATATTGAAAGAAACATGTAAAACTTTACCTCAACAATATCAAGCATATTTTAATGTGATGGGAGAAGCCTCTAAGTACTACCCTTTTGAAGACTTTGCTGAGTGGTTGTTTGGATATAGGCCTAATAGTGCATATGTGGACTCATTAAAGAAAAATGAGCCTACTTGTGAAAAGAGCAAAGGTTTATCCTACCCTATAAATGAGGAAATTTTAGACGAGTTTGTGGAAGAGATTTCGGCATAATGAAGGAGAAAAGAGCTTAGATACACCATTAAAGGAAGAGGCATAGATTCATGAAGTGGAGCATCAATCACCTTGAGGTGATTGCAGAGAAGAACATGAAGAGGAAGGTGAAGACAATCACACAATCGTTACTGATGGGGGTTGTGCAAATCAAAGAGAATCTACTGATGGTTCCTTGAACTATGAAGGAGTACCTACTGATGGGTGCTCACAACCCTATGTTGGTGACATAGAGATCAGATTTGAAAATGTTGCTGCAATATTAAGTTCTCATAAGCATGAAGGTGAAGACCTTGTGACAAATAATGAAGAACCAAGATCAACTTCCCCATCACCACTTGAGCTTCAAGAAGTTGATCAAATCAAGCAGAAAGAAGAAGAGGAGGTTCGCTCTCATGAACCATCCTTCATTGAAGGGTCTTTGAAGACGAGTGTAAGGAATATCCATGAGGCCCTTAGCATACCCCATGACATTCAAGTATTGGCATCAAATTCTTGTTGGAAAGTTTCTTCATTGGAGGATCCATCCTTCCTTGAAGACACGGAGAAGATTCAAAGAGCAATGTGCAACATCAAAGGTAATTTCATGTCTTTGCTTTTTGATAGAAACAATGCGATTGAGCTTAGTGAATGGTTACATGAAGCATACTTGAAGAATAATGAGGATATTCATAAGCTCAAGATTCAAAATGAGACACACTTACTGTATATGTACTGCATTTACTACATACTATACACACTCAGACACACTTACTGTACATATATACTTGTACTCGTTTACATTCACTGTATATTACTTAGTACTGTATGCATTGTTCATCATTGTACTGTACATACTACTGTTCATATATGCACTCCAACACATTTATACATAACTCACAATGTCATGGCAACATACCTTTAATAGTGCACCATACTTGAATTTTGGGACTGCCACAAAAGAGGGAAGCTAACAGATTTGTTCTGAAACCCAAAAGATCACTGAGAAAACTCAGGTCTGTGGCAGCTAGAGGACTTGTCCACCAAAACTCGAGAGCATGTGATAAAAACCAGACCCAAAAATGCTTCTGTTGGAAGTTTAGTATGCCACCTCTGTCCTCTAAAAATTTAGGTCTGCTATTCTACCTCTTCTCCACAGTCAGTGAAAAAGAAACCTCAGTCATAACACTAAAAAATGTATCACTTAAAAATTCGAATCTGCAATTACTTCTGCTGTTAGGTATGCCCACCCAAAATCTCAGTCAACACCAGCGAAAAACCTCAGTTGAGCAGATGATGGATAGATGATAGAAATGTGAGAAAGGCTTAGTGTATAAATACACATCCTAGCGTTGAGAAGGATAGACTAGGGCCGGCTTAGTGAGGGATTAAAAAAAAAAATTGTATGGGGCTGACTTGTTTGGTGTAGTATTTTATTAATTTAAAATTGTTTTAATACTAGTTACTTAAAGGGAGATATGCCAGCGTTGGAGGTTTATTACATTATTAAAAGATTTATTTAAAACATGCTTTAAAAAAAAAAATTCAAACCATTAATGGGGCTGACTTCTTAGGAGGATTAAAACCATTTTTAAACTTTAAATTAATTATTAAAAAGCTTGCTAGGTTTACAAATCATGTGTGTGTGTGGGTGCCTAGACTTTGAGAGAAGGTTAAATAACTTGCATGCTTCCAAAAAGGGGGGTCAAAGGTAAGTTATTAATTAAGTTTTAATTCTTTTAAGTAATTCATTAAATTTAAATTGTTTTATTAATTATTAAAAACATGTTTTAATTCTTCAAATATTAGGTTTAATATTTTATTTAGTTAGTGGTCTTATTACTTTTTAGGGTTAAGGGTTTAATATTAAAAGGTGTTTTGACACTTCTTTAAAGCTAAGGGTTTAATGGTTAAGGGTTACCGAGAGGGCTTCACGGGCTAGTGTAAAGGTGCAATGGGCATCATTATGTAATATTAGGGTATTATTAGTGTTTTAATGTCAAGGCATACAACATAGGGTAGATGTAGGCTTAGGGACCAAAGGCAAGAGTTTTAGGGTCTTTTGTTAGGTCAACAAAGTTACCATATGCTTCATAACCATGACCATCAAGGTGTGGGTTCAAGGACTTCTCTTAGGGTACCATGACCTCAAAACAAACACAAATGACCACAGAATGGGTCATTTGGACTCTACACTTCTTCAACCCACCAAGGACACTTTTCTAGGGTATTAGGGCATAGGTTGTGGCACTGGGGAACCAAAGAAACAACTGGGAAACCAATGAGATAGCTAAGGGGTACTTAAACACTCTAAAGGATGTTCAGGGCTTTTGCCATTGTCCAAAGGGCTCCAAGGGCTTCAGACTTGGTCTTGGACAAGGTCAAAAGGTCTCCTTTGACATTGACAACTACTTAACCCTCAGGGCCTCCTCAAGGGGCACCAAGACACACTGATGCACACCTGCATCAATGACAATTTAGTCAACATTTAATACAGAAGTCTTGATTTTTATGAATTAAAGTTGCTTGTTTCGTCAGGTTGTCTGGATTTAAGTTTCTCATCCAAATCAATTTATTACTCAATGCAATGTTGACATCCTTGATAATGCAGAACAAAGAATCTTGATTTCAGAGTGGTCTCTAGGAATCTTTTCACAAGTCACTTGAACAGATCCTGGTGTTGACACAACTTAAATATGAGCATTATGTTCTTTGGCTCTTAGCAGTGAATTTATTGTGCTTAATGTTGTCTTGACATCTTCTATAATACAGAAGTCTTGATTTTTAAGAATTGAAGTTGTTTGTTTTGTCTGGTTGTCTGGATTTAAGATGCTCATCCAAATCAATTTATTGCTCAATGCAATGTTGACATCCTCCATAATGCAGAACAAAGAATCCTGATTTTCATGCACTTGTCAGTTGGTTTGTGTGGATTGAAGATGCTTATTTGTATTGAAGGAACTGAGAGAGAACATAAAAATGATAAAATTACAGGGTGATGTTGGTTGCGGAAAGACTATTGTAGCAGTTTTGGCTGCATTAGAGGTTATTGATTCAGGGTATCAGGTAAGATTATTTCAGACTTGTAAAATTAAACACATTTTCTTGACCATTTATTTACATGTATCATATGGAGTATGCTTTGTAACATTTTAGTTTATTGAAATACAGAGTGTGAATATGTAGAGGTATCTATAAATTTTAATTTTACCAGTCACCATAGGCGCTGTTATATACTAATTCTGCAGCTGTAAAATGTTCAAGTACATGCAAGAATGAAAACCTATTGTAACTTATCAGAAACTCTACTCACTGTCATCTCGGTAGGATTTCCCTTTGCTTCAGGACATCTCTTTCCCAGCACAAGCGGGTTTTCCCTAATAAGATTGCTAATTCTGTTCTTTAATTCCTTATAACAACTTGCAGATTTAGCAATCCAGAAATTTAAGATATATATATATATATATATATATTGTAGAAATTTCTGAGTTTTACTGCTTGCTGGTTTAGATGAACATTTCGTGGTTTTCACTTACAGCCGGTTTTGCATTGGCTGTCAGTTACTTAAGAAAATATACGGAACAATTTAAACACACAGTAAAAATACTAACAGGCTGAAAAACACATTCCAACAGTCACACCATAAATTTTTAACTCAGAGATTTTTGGCCAAATAAGCCCTGGAAAAACCCCCACGGGGAAAACCAGTCAGAGAGAGAGAGAGTTATTATTTCCTTCAGCAAAAATCAGGACAGAAATATAGTGAAAATACAACTTATCTCCACCAAAGATTTTATCACAAAATCTTGAAAATCGTGCCCAGCATTAACAGCAGCCGTACACCCTCGATTTTTGTGCCAAATAAATGCAGACCGTACAGCCTTTAATGCAGCCGTACACCTCGAGTTATGTGCCTGACCGTACAGCAAATAAATGCAGCCGTACACCTCGTTTTCTGTGAAAGACCGTACAGCAATTAAATGCAGGTCAAATCCTCCTCGATTTCTGTGCAAAATTAATGCAGCCGTACAGCAGTAAATGCAGCCGTACTTCTCGATTTTTGTGCAAATAAATGCAGCCGTACAGCATTAAATACAGGCCGTACTTCTCGATTCCTGTGCATAAAAACACCTCGATTTCTGTGCCAGCATTCAATGCTCCTGTACTCGATTTCTGTGCAAAAATTTTCCTTGGGAAATGTGCCAAAGCCCTAGCTCGTCCTCCTTCTCTCTCAGCTCTTCTTCCTTCTCTTGAAAATGAAAAAGTGAAGTCTCTTTGCCTCCCTCAGCCTTTTTGTCTAAACCCTAAGTGGGCATCTAATCCAACGGTGGAAAAAGATCCAATCCAATGGATGAGATTCAATGAGAGTAAAAATCCCTTTTATTTAAATCACTTAAATAAATAATTACTCACCCACTTAAATTTATCAAAAGGTGACTTTAAGTTTATAAAGTCTCATTAAGTGACATTTAATGTGAGGGTCACCTTTTTCCCTCTTCTAAGTGACTTAGGCAATAAAGTCACCTAGGGAACATCTTCCAAGGTACAAAAACTAACACTCCCTCTTACCGAGGAAGGTGTTCTGCACCACTCCCAACTTGTCTCTAAAGAAGACAAACTTTCCCCTCCCCAAAGACTTCGTCAGAATGTCCGCTACCTGCTCATCAGTGGATACATACTGAAGCTCAACTGCCCCTCTCTGAACGTAGTCACGGATGAAATGGTATCTGATCTCTATGTGCTTTGACCTGTCATGGAACATTGGATTCTTAGAGAGCTGAATGCAACTCTGATTGTCACAGTAGATCACCGTAGGCCTAAGCTGCTGATCAAATAAATCTACCAATAACTTGCGAAGCCACAGTGCTTCACAAGTAGCCTGACTGGCTGCCATATACTTAGCCTCAGCAGAACTCAATGCAACGGACTTCTGTTTCCGACTGAACCACGACACTGCTGCCGAGCCCAAACTGAAACAACAACCGGAAGTGCTCTTCCGATCCCGCACACAACCTGCCCAGTCTGAATCTGTGAACCCAACCAAGCTGACTCCACCCGAACCCCTGTAGTCCAGACCATAATCCACTGTACCTGCAAGATATCTCAATATGTGCTTTGCGGCAGTCTAGTGCACACTCCTAGGCTCAACCAAGAACTGACTAAGAGTGTTCACGGCAAAACACAAGTCTGGCCTGGTGTTGACCAGATACATCAAAGACCCAATGAGCTGATGATATATAGTGGGATCCACCAACTTACCCTCAGAAGCATGAAGTTGCTTCCAGTTGGTGATCATAGGTGTACACATCGGCCTGCAGTCCTCCATCCGAAATCTCTTCAGAATATCAACTGCATACTTCCCCTGTCCAAGGAAAATATGTCCAGGCTCCTGCCAAACCTCCATCCCCAAATAGTAATGCGTCAGACCAATGTCAGTCATCTCGTACTCCGATGCTAGATCTCTCTTGCAATGTGCAATGAGATGCTCAGCACCTGTGATAAATAGATCATCAACATACAGCAGAAGAATGAGCGGATCTCCCCCAACCACAATGAAGTAAAGGTTGGGATCAGCCTCACTCTTCTGAAATTCCATCGATGTCAAATACGTATCAATCCTGGAGTACCAAGCTCTGGGAGCTTGCTTCAGTCCGTACAAGGCTTTCCTCAGCCTGCACACATGAGAATCTCTCCCATGGATCTCAAATCCCTGTGGCTGCTCTAAGTATACCTCCTCCTGCAGAAGACCATTGAGAAATGCAGTCTTCACATCCATCTGGTGGATCTTCCAACCCATCTCTGCTGCTATAGATATCACTGCCCTGATAGAGGAATAACGAGCAACTGGGGCAAAAGTCTCATCATAGTCAACTCCCTCAACCTGTGAGAACCCTCGCGCCACAAACCGAGCCTTGTACTTCTCCACACTGCCATCTGCAGCATGCTTTATCTTGTAAAGCCATCTGGAAGTCACAACTGACTTCCCTTCAGGTCTCGGCACTATCTCCCAAGCATCATTCTTCATGATGGAATGGTACTCTTCCATCATGGCATCTCTCCATACCAGATGCTGGGAAGCCTCCTCAAATGTGGATGGCTTAGAGTCACGAAGGCATGCAACAAGAGCCATATCATCCCTGTCCGGCACCACACCAAGCCTGTCTGGCTCCACTACTGTCCTGATCCTCTCCTGGGGCCTACCAAATGCCTCAGCTTCCTTCAAGGTCTCCTGAAGCCACCTAGGCTTCCTCTTCCTTGAAGGCTGCTCCTCCTCATCTGAGGAAGTCCCTGTACCTGAAGGTCCAATACCCCGAGGACCAGTAACTGATGAACCTGTGCCTGACGATCCTGTAATCTGAGGACTCAAACCTGAACCTGTCCCAGAAACTGTCCCTGAAGTGCCAGCGACCTGAACCACTGAACCTGTAGATGCGGTGCCCGTACCCTGTGATCCAGTCCCTCCAGAAACCTGTGGACATGTAAGCTGCATCGAAGAAGCCTGTACCAACTGAGGTGTGGGAGCTGGTGTCTCCCCCTGCTCTAACTCTCTAGACTTCCTGAAGGCTCTCTCCTCATCAAACTTTACTTTTCGACGGACAACAACTTTCCGCGAGCTAGGTAAGTAAAGCCGATAGGCCTTCGAAGTCTCGTCATATCCCACAAAGATACCTCTCTCTGCGGTGGGATCAAACTTCGTCCTCTTCTCAGAAGGGACGTGAGAGTAAGTCAACGAGGCAAATATGCGAAAGTGTCTCACCTCAGGCTTCTTGCCTGAATACATCTCCTCAGGAGTCTTGCTCCCCATTGCCTTGTGAGGACTCCTGTTCTGCAGATAAACTGCGGTGCTACATGCCTCAGCCCAAAGAAAGAAAGGTAACCCCTGATCATGGAGCATCGCTCTGGCTGCCCCCACAATCGACCTATTCTTTCTCTCTGCTACTCCATTTTGCTCAGGAGTGTAAGGAACTGTCAACTGTCTATGAATGCCCTCCTGTCTGCAGAATGCATCGAACTCCTTGGAGGTATACTCACCCCCATTGTCCGATCTCAACATCCGGATCTTCCTCCCCGTCTGTTTCTCCACAAGGGCTTTGAACCCTTGGAAGACTCTCAACACAAGCTCGGACTTCTTGCTCCTCAAGAAGTAGATCCAGGTCTTCCTGGAGTAGTCATCAATAAAGCTGATGTAGTACTCAAAGCCTGTCAAAGACCGTGATGACATAGGACCGCATATATCAGTATGGATAAGATCAAGCACCCCGGCAGCTCTCGTGTCACTGCTCGGAAAAACAGTCTTGGTGTACTTTCCCGAAGCACACCCCCTGCACACATCACTCTGCTCAGTGCTGAACTCTGGTAAACCTGTAACCATGCTCCTCAACAATCTAAGAGCTGGGTGATGTAGGTGGGCCATCCTCCGATGCCAGAGCTCACATAGTTCACTGCTGCTGCTGTGTGCTAAGGCACACTGTGGCTGAAACAATAGCTTGTACAGCTTTCCACACCTAACTCCAATGTCCATGGCACTGGACATACCTGTGGCCTTGGGATACACCTGTACTCTCCCATTTGAAAAGCACGCCCCAAGACCCCTGTCCTCAATGGTGGAAACTGATACAAGGTTCTTCTTCAGCCCAGGGACATACAACACATCCCGCAGAGTCATGGGACTCATCGACTCCCTCTGAAATGTGATGGTCCCCCGACCAACAACTCTAACAACGGTGTTGTCTCCAAGGACAACCTCCACATCTCTACCTGTCTCTGATAACTCCGAGAACACCTCTCGAGCTCCAGTCATGTGGCTCGAGGCGCCACTGTCAATGTACCAAGTAGTAGAGGTGGATGGACCCCCCTGATGACCTGCCAACAAAGAATGCTCACTGTCCATATCCATATCTATGGTGGTGGCTAAAGAGACTCTCTCTCTCTCCATCTGTCCAGCATAAAGGGAAAACTCCCTCTGAAATGCAACACTAAACTCATCAACCTCTGCTGAGGCTGCAGTCTGCTGTCCCTGTCCCTTCTTCTTCTTCTTGCTTGGACACTGAGAGGCATAGTGCCCAAATGCCTGACAAGCATAACACTTGATTTTACTCAAGTCTTTCTTCTGCCCACTCTGCTGCTGCTGCTGGTGCTGTTTGGCCCCACCCTTCTTGGGACCCTTCTTCTTCTTGCCCTTAGCTGCCAAAGCCACATCCTCATCATCAGCCCCACTGTGAGATGTGCTACCCTGTACAAGACCTCTCCTGGTCTCCTCCTGCACAAAGTCATCCCAAAGTCTCTCCCAGTCAGGTAGGTTCTCTCTGCCCACTATAGCTTGCACAAAAGCACCCCAGGACTTTGAAGCCCCATTCACTGCGGTGCGAACAAGCTCTGTAGGGGCAACCTTCTCCCCAACCGCTGCAAGTTCATCCTGAACTGCAGAAATCCTAGTAAGGTAAGCTATGACTCCCTCACCCCCATTCATCTTTATACTCTTGAGTTTTTCTTTGAGAACCATTTTCCTATTCTCATTGGAACTCTCATACAAACTGGTCAAGGCTGTCCACATCTCATGTGCCCTATCCTTGCTTGAAATGTGAGGGATAATGTGATCTTTAACCGCATCAAGAATAATCCTTCTAGCTTTACAGTCCTGTTTGTTGAAGGTTGAAAGGGCTGCTGCATCTGTAGATGCGGGTATGCCAATCGGATTTGCTGTAGTGTTCCTAACTACATCCGGCCATAACTCATTCTCCTCCAATAACAGTAAAATTCTGGCCTTCCACGGCACAAAATTTCCTGTCCCATCCAACCTATCCTCCAATCTAAGTCCTGTAGCCATCTCTTCACCAACCCAACAAAGTGCTGTTTACTGACAGAAGATAAAAATACTAAAAATCTGAGTTCTGGAAATTTCTGTGTGTCTGCAAACTATCACTGTTTTCAGCCCCCAAGCTCTGATACCATGTAGAAATTTCTGAGTTTTATTGCTTGCTGGTTTAGATGAACATTTCGTGGTTTTCACTTACAGCCGGTTTTGCATTGGCTGTAAGTTACTTAAGAAAATATACTGAACAATTTAAACACACAGTAAAAATACTAACAGGCTGAAAAACACATTCCAACAGTCACACCATAAATTTTTAACTCAGAGATTTTTGGCCAAATAAGCCCTGGAAAAACCCCCACGGGGAAAACCAGTCAGAGAGAGAGAGTTATTATTTCCTTCAGCAAAAATCAGGACAGAAATACAGTGAAAATACAACTTATCTCCACCAAAGATTTTATCACAAAATCTTGAAAATCGTGCCCAGCATTAACAGCAGCCGTACACCCTCGATTTCTGTGCCAAATAAATGCAGACCATACAGCCTTTAATGCAGCCGTACACCTCGAGTTCTGTGCCTGACCGTACAGATAATAAATGCAGCCGTACACCTCGTTTTATGTGCAAGACCGTACAGCAATTAAATGCAGGTCAAATCCTCCTCGATTTCTGTGCAAAATTAATGCAGCCGTACAGCAGTAAATGCAGCTGTACTTCTCCTCGATTTCTGTGCCAGCATTCAATGCTCCTGTACTCCTCGATTTCTGTGCAAAAATTTTCCTTGGGAAATGTGCCAAAGCCCTAGCTTGTCTTCCTTCTCCCTTAGCTCTTCTTCCTTCTCCTGAAAATGAAAAAGTGAAGTCTCTTTGCCTCCCTCAGCCTTTTTGTCTAAACCCTAAGTGGGCATCTAATCCAACGGTGGAAAAAGATCCAATCCAATGGATGAGATTCAATGAGAGTAAAAATCCCTTTTATTTAAATCACTTAAATAAAAAATTACTCACCCACTTAAATTTATCAAAAGGTGATTTTAAGTTTATAAAGTCTCATTAAGTGACATTTAATGTGAGGGTCACCTTTTTCCCTCTTCTAAGTGACTTAGGCAATAAAGTCACCTAGGGAACATCTTCCAAGGTACAAAAACTAACATATATATATATATATTGGTGAATTCCAGTAGATCAATGCCTTTTCCTTGGGGTATGGAGTCCAAACATATAATGAGATAGAAATTTAGTTGTGAAAGATATTAAACCAAACAACATTCATTAAACAGTCATTGCTGCTGATATAACAGATCTGAAGATTGCATTTACAGCCATAGATGCTCAGAAAGGCACACCAATACAACCATCAATCGCTCAAGTGAGTTTAGGATACCAATAAGACATAAGATTCAAAGGGAGGATAGCTGTCTTATTGAATAACCATCCATTAATACATACTTTTGTCATCTGATATCATAAACAGCAGAGAAGAAGGTCAACATACCTCTTTTCCAGCCCTTAGCAACCAAATTTAACCCACTACAATAGTGAAATATCGTACCCAACTGAGAAGAAAATGACCTGAAATAAATGAATGATGACTTGGATACAAATAAGCCCTGAATATTTCCACAATCAAGCTTCAAACCTTTAAATTTATCTTCAGTCCCAAATACAAGTGTCTAGGGTATTTCGCCGCAATGAACTCACATCTTGCAAATGAAGAGAGAGCCTCCTTTTATAGATCTTTCTTGCAATATTAGAAAAGTCTAGAATTTTTTAGATCCTTCACCATTTAATAATTAATTATGAGAACATGTTTCTAGATATTTTCATTGAGCTTCCCCTTCTAGATCCTTCTTAGGGCATTCCTTTAGTACTTGGGTTGAGAGCTTTCTAGAAGTGTCTTCGAGAGTCTTCAATAGCCGAGTGTTCAAAGTTCAAACGACCTTCTAGATGCTTCTATGTTGGATACTCATCCAAAAGTGATATGTAGATGCTTTTACACATTTCTATACAAAGCACACCTCCTTTAACATGCAATTTAGCAAATAAATGTTTATGCACAACCTAGTGGTCAATGGATAGGAAATAAATTGATTGATAAACTGGCGCAACTATGGACCTCCTATAGTAGTTTCTTTTTTAGGCGCCCTAGGTCCAACAGTGAGCGAACTTAGACTAACCAAAGGAAAGACCCTACTGAAGCTTTTTCTGAGGCTAACTAAAAAATATAGCTAACCCGAAATACCTGCCAAGCTCTATTTTTAGGGAAGAGATTCTAATTAGAGATAATTGCTTAGATACAAGAGACTCTTCAATTAAGTATTTTAAAGATGTATAAAATATAACCATGAGCATTGAAATACAATGTGTTGACCACCTAACCAACTAGATGGGCGACCATGTACCTTGCACATGTACCATGTTCCTTGAAGATGAGAATGATGTACCTGACAAAGCTTTTCAAGCGAGGCAATCCTTCTTCTTTCTCATCTTATCTTCTTTCCATGAAACTTCCGCACCCCTGTGGGGGATTTTGTAATGATATGTCAGCATGAAGGTCAAATTTTGTAAAATTTACTTTCCTAGGACTTTACCATTAGGGAAGTCCTTTCATTGAGTGTTTTTTCCCTAGGATAATTAAAATTCCTCTTTAGTGATTTTTAATTTTCTGAGTTTTTCACTAAAAAATTCCTCCAAACTAGTGAAATGCGTTCTAATGATCGAGTCCATGGGGTGATTAAGTTCTAGGAATGTTGTATATTACCATGCTAGACATTATCAGAGTCTTGCGGAATTTCATTAAGTTTTGCCTAGTATTTTTTAATTTTTGGTACACTGGGAAGCCTAGGTTTAAAGCCTTACCTTTGCAACCAGTTGTGGTTCTAGCCCCTTTCCAGCAGTGGAGGCTTGACTTCATCGGTAAATTCAAAGATAACTCTAGCAATGGTTATTGTTGGATTTTAACAACTACGGATTACTTCACTAAGTGGGTGGAGGCTATCCCCACTAAAAGGGCAACTGATAAAGTTGTTATGGATTTTTTGGAGAATAATATCATTACTAGATTTGGTGCTCGAACCAAAATAACAACTGATAATGCCAAAGCTTTTCGTTCTGCAGAGTTCACCAAATTTTGCTTCAAATATGGCATTATCCTATCCCATTCTTCCAATTATTACCCGCAGGGTAATGGTCTTGCTGAATCCAGCAATAAGAACTTAATGACTATCCTAAAGAAAACAGTTGGAAATAATAAGAAGTCATGGGATAATAAGATTAAGTATGCACTTTGGGTTGACCGGATAACTAAGAAAAGTGCAACCGAGAAAACACCTTTCGAACTTGTGTATGGTTTGACTGTTTCATTGCCCATTTACCTTCAGTTCCCTGCCATGAAGATGCTCCAAGAGTATGAAATGGAGGAAGATTCTATGCCCAATAGGGTCAATCAGATCATTGAACTAGATGAGAACCGAAGAAAGGCCCTTGACCATGGAATCATAAATCAAGAACCAGGAAAGCACAAAAAGTTTGACAACCTATGGATGGGTCCATACATTATATATGACGTGGTCGACACAAATTCATTTCTCCTTAATACTATGGAAGGAGAAAAGTTGCTCTTACCAGTGAATGGGCAACAATTGAAATTTGTTCTTCAACAATGACATTTAATGCTCGTTGGGGCATTCTAAGGGCTTTCCTAATCCCTTATCTCTTTCGCTTTCAGTTTTTCCTTTTGTACCATAGTTTTGTGCTTTATCTTTTGTATCATAGTTAAATTTCTGTATATTATGTATGTACCATAGTTTTTACATTATTCTTCTTTGTATATTCTCTAGCCTCTCCACCAAGATTGACACAACACAGAGGATCACAACGTTCTTCAGCGTGATGCCCTCAACAAGGGGTACCAAGAGATCTACCGGCTTAGATCTCGATCCAGCTTCTAGATCGGTGAGGACCCGTGGATCTCGACCCATGAGACCTCAACAACAGGTTTGCTCCAAGCCTCTTCCGGAGAGAAGAACTAGCTCCTCCATACCCCACCAACAACACTGCAGCGGTTGCTCCGTATTCACCAGCCCCTCTTTGGGCCAACAGACATTGCTGAACTTTCCTCAGTTCTCTTCTTTCAGCCTCAGATGTTAGGAGTAGCAGACCTCTCGGTCTTCTCAGCTCCGAGATCTTCTCCAGCAGAGCTTGTTCGCCCCAGTGTAGTGTTCGGCAGTCGAGGCTGGGTTTGGGGCTCTCTCATACCTCAACCCAGTTCGTCTTGCTCATCTTTTAAGTTTGCTGCATTGTTTTGCTTTTGTTTTTTCTTTTAAATAGGGGACCGATTGGTCCTCCCGCATAGCACAGACATCATTGTAACAGATAGTCTCGTTGACCTACTTTGTGGTCATTAGTTGGACATTAATAAAAAATTATTATTATTATTATTAAATTATTAATTAAATTATTATTTTATGTATACTAACACTTTTTGCAACTTATGTATTTCATTTTGGCAATGAATTATACATATATGTGGTACTGGTGCACTTTAATTTTGTGCAGGAACCATAGATTCTAGGCCTCTCGCACACTCTTTTTAAATAAAAATCAAATGAGTGCATGCCCCGCAGTTGGAGCCAGATGTTATCCATGTTCATACCCCTTGGGGGCGTTGTAATAAATGCTCTAACACGACAAAATTTTTGTAAAAGACTTGGCTTCCTAGGACTTGGCTATTAATCAGATTATTCCAAGGTGTTTTTTCTGTTGTCAATTTTGCAATGCTGAATAAGCGATGTATAATTTTTGAGTTTTTCACTGCTCCTTCGAAGCTGGAATTTTCGTCTTGGTGGTTAGGCCTTAGGAGGCTATTAAACTTCACGTGTCGATGTATATAAGAGTGTTAGGCATTGGTATTGAGTCGTATGGAGATGTACTAGGCCCCCCTAGAGTTTCGTCCGATTCCGAGAAAAGTATAATTTTCTGTTTTAAGCCATTTTTTAATGGTTTAATTGAAAAAAATCAAAATATAAAAAAAATGTGATACGAAGTTCGTTTTTGGCGCGGATGGGCTCGTTTTCAAGCTCAGAGCACCTCCTTTACCTCAGGACCCACTTTTCCCATGCTTCGGGTGACTTTATCATCCTGTATGGCATTATTTCTCTAAAAGAGCTACAAAACATAAAAAAAATGCTAAATTATGAGAAATTGCACCAAAGTCAAAAATTAAAAAAAGTAAAAAACCAATTAAAAAATTGATGTAATGACATGGAAGTGGGTTCCTCATGTCATGCGACCCTCTTCAAGGTGCGATGGAAAATTAAATTTGGTTATAAGTCATGCTAATGAATAGTTTGAACTTTGAAGTAAGCGTGATGTCAACGTTTTGGATCATCATGCTAGCACCATTTGAGGTAGCGCATGTATGGGGGTGGACCCCTCTACATGAAGTTTGATTTAAACTTTGGGTATGTATTAAAGGAGGTAGCGAGTGCTAGTTGTAAGATGATGTCACCCTTACCAAACTTCACACCAACTTCATGAGACTCGCGCGTGAGGAAGATTGGTCGGCCTCTTTGTGGATAGCGAGTGGTTTGTGTGACTTGGAGAGGTGGTGCTCTTCCATTGGAAACCAAATCAATCACAATTTTTGGACTGCCTCTCAACCCAGTTCAACCGAACTCCTTTTGCTAGTGTAGCTAGCACCCCCTAGTGGTTTGTAGTTTCTATTTAAGCAAGGCCTTCTAGATGGATGCGAGGAACCTATGCCTATTGTAATGCTGCTGCTGTTCTAAATAATAAAGTTGAAGAATTTGGAGGTCTACCTTGTGTCATTAGAAGAATGATATGCTAATGACGTCATATTGTATTGTTTAAAATTGCTTTTGCTCAATTTGTGTTGATATATCTAGATTAGAGGATCATTCATGATACATAAAGTAAGCATTTACAGTTGTTAAGTTGCTTGCTTATGATTTGGATTTGAAAGATATAGGAGTAACCGACTATATTCAGTTCTATTGAGGTTCTCTAAGTTTTTCTTCTTCAAACATACCAGATCTAATCCAATCTTTGCAAGAGTGGTTTTATAGTTTGTAGGTCACAAAATCCAATGGAAGCGTTGAACTAAGATGTTTCTTCTTCTTCTTCAACATCCTCTTTAGAAGCTAATCTTTGTTGCAGGGACTCCAAAGCCATTAGCAAAGAATCAAGCAAGGTCTTGAAGTGTTCATCCCTATGTTGCGTGGGAGTGCCCCCCACCCCTTCGCTGCCGCTCCCGAAGCTTGCTTCCTTTCGAAGCTCGCTCCCAAAACGCTCCCAAGGCGCTCCCGAGGCGCTCCCTTCCTTTCCTATACTAAAAGCTCCTATACTAGGTTGATCATGACAATGTTATGGTACCTCCCTTCTTTGCCAAGCTCCTACAAAAGATTTTATGGTTGATCATTTGATGATAATGTTATAAGTTATAACTACTAAATGATTGATGTCATATGGTTTAATCCATGTAATCTATAGCTAATTCAACATCCTACATGTTTTTTAGATATAAATCCATCAAAATATATTAAAATATATACTATACAAAAAACGCTCTCGAAACGCTCCCAAAAAGGGAGCTTTTGAAAATTTCGCTTTTCTTTTCGCCCTCGCTCCCCATTCCTCGCTCCTGCTCCCCGCTCCCAACAACATAGGTTCATCCATCTTCTGAAAATCTAAACTCTATCTTTCTCGGTTACCTTGTTTTAAATGCTAATCAAGTAGATCTATTTTCAAAAGTTTAGTTTCTTTCAATCTACTTACTTTAGCATATTAAGAATAGTTAGATCTAAAAAATGCTTTCAAAACTTCATATTTCCATTAGATCTAGGCTATAAGACTGGTACTTGCATTTAGCAAATTTTCAAAATTTTTCAAAGTACCAAAGTCCGAATTTTGTTTATTTGTTTTTTTTGTTCACACCACCATCTTCTAATCATATTTGCTTGCTGGTCTTTAGCAGGTTAGAGGAAAAAGAGAGGGAGGTGTTGGCGAAAAATGAAGTTTTGAGCCATCCGGAGCACTCACGATCCATCTACCATCCCCCTCCTTCATTCCCTTTCTTCCCTAAGCAAATTTGTAAGCCTTTGACTGATTCTTCAAGGGTCAAAAGATGTTTCTTTTTTCTTTTTAAGTATTGCAAGTAATCATCAATAAAAAACAAGTGGGATTACGGCTCCCACAACCCCCTTTCCCCATTTGGGGGAAGCCTGTATCTGCCTATTGTGTGATTATTTACTTTTTGCATGTCTTTAGATTAAGTTTAGTTTTAGTTTGATTATAACACAATCAATCTTTATTTTTACTTCATTATAGAATTAATTCGGCATTGCTTTACCAAATTACCCAAGAGAATCCATTCGATTGGAGAAAAGATACTCTTTGCCGTAGGAATTAGTGTAGTTTTATTATAATTTCTTTTCCTTTGAGGCATCATATTTCTATTTTTGTTTTGAAAAGTAATACGAACCCGACATTGATCTACCGAATTACCCAAAGAGCTTGCTCGTTGGGGAAAATATATCCCTTTGGATTCTCTTGGGGAAAAGATACTCTTTGTCGTAGGAAGTAGTGTAGTTTTATTATAATTTCTTTTCCTTTGAGACATCATTTTTCTATTTTTGTTTTGAAAAGTAATACTAACCCGGCATTGATCTACCGAATTACCCAAAGTGCTTGCTCGTTGGGGAAAAGATATTCCTTGCCGTAGTAATTAGTCTCACTGCTTTTACCTTTCTTGTCTTACGATACCAAATTGGAATCAACAATTTGCCATTCTAGTGTATGGTCTTTTCCATCGCAGGTTCACCTTGAGCTTTGGGATAATCAAAAGCAGGAATGCACATTAATTAATTTCTCACATTTAATTTATCAAACTCACATTAATAAAAGTTACAACCCTTCAAACATTACAAAAATATGGCGTAACGAACCTGTTTGCCCCTGCTCAACTGCCTTGTAAAAATCATTATTTCATCAAGCAAAATTCCATTTTGTTTGATGAAATGGTTAAATTTACAAGGACAAATTTAATGAACTTTTAGCTACTGATATGGTGGTTTCTATTGAGCTACTGATTTGTTGAAATTCAATTTTAACAATGACCTTTGCAAACTCTATTGGATTAATGAGACCATTATGTTAAAGTTATTGTGTTGAAGGTTTTTAAAGCATGACTCTTAATGATTTCTGTTCATACTTTGTAACCCTAGTCATGTATATTATACCAAAATATTAGGGGTTCATTGTATTGATTTCGTTACCACGATGATTTGCAAGGTCTTATTAATTATGGTTTTCATATGATTGTTCAAGCAATAGTTGTCAAAGGTTTAATGTTTATAAATTCGACGGAGCCTAGACTTATGTCTCATGCTCCTTATCCTAAGTTTTTGAGCTATTGTTGATCTTGATTGAATTCCATATGGTCGTTGTTCAAAGGTTCAAGTGCAAATTTGGTGGTTATATTATAACTTCCGCCACCTTTACAAGATATGCCGAATCTATGATATGAATGCATATATTGTGGCTATCACCGGATTGATTTTTGGCGCAGCCTGTATCTTTTCTCACATATCGCGAAGTCAGTGTGCTATTATGACACTGATACTTGAGCTGTCCGTCATGTTTAAGCCCTGGGTTTTCTACCGTCATTTGCGTTTGCTATTTCGAAGGCCGGTGTTTCCACTCATGCCAGTCCCGCAGA
>LPNX010930742.1:170854-191847 GCA_001517045.1 Pseudotsuga menziesii | reverse complement strand
ATTGATTAAGGAATGGGTAAATTGTGGGTTTGGCCCAACAAGTCAAGTCCCTTCGAACTGAGTGCTAAAGCAGTAATACCAAGTGTCCAATAGGGCGAGGATAGACATGCTTAGAGTAGCCCCTTGACTCTGTAGTGATTACTCTTTGCAACCTCCCCAGTTCTCAAGAAATATACTTGTGTGGATTTTCCTATTAGATCTAGTAACTCGTATCCCTTTCTGATACAGCCAACTGATCAGACAAGCTGTAGCGGTGTAGAGCATACGGGGAAGGAGTCTTGGTTTATTTTAATTAGAACAAGTTTTCTGATTTAGAAAAAAGATAAAACCCTGCACTATCTTTCCAAATTCAGTACTCGGGCAAGCCCTTATCCACGAACCTGTACTCGGGAAAGCGAGGGGGTTTATTTTAATTTAGCAGTGCATAACAAAATTGTTTTTTTTGTTTTTTAATTACTACACTGCTCAAATCTTTTCCCTTATGGTACTTCGGTATAACGCAGTGGGCAAGTATTCAGGTTACTTTTGCACAACTTAAACACAGTATGAAATGATAAAAACAAGGACAACTACGCTACTAGCATATAAGAAAACAGAAAATGACACCGACACAAATCCCCCAAGGGGGATGGGGATCGGGCTCTACTGAGCCTACTCAAACTTGTTTTTTATTATTATTCGGTTACAATGCTTCAGCAGAGAATGCTCTTTGGTCCTTGTTATCTGGGATCCAAAGGCTTACAACATGCAAAGGAAATAGGCCCAGCTAAGGGGAAAGCCTCCTGGGAGCTCCGGATGCTCGAAAAAGCTGATTTCGGGCAGAGTTTCCTTCTCTTTTTTGATGGGCCTGCTAAAAACCAGCAAGCGTATGTCAGTGAAAGATGCCCCAAAACACTTTGGAAGTGTCTTTGGACAACGTGCAAAAAATTACAGAAAAAATCTAAGTAGCAACTGATTACAAAAAAAATGAAACAACTAAGTAAGGCAAGCTAGAATTAGGATCTTTGCTTGCCTCTTGAAAAGAATGGCAAGCACATTTCAAGCACTAAAATGCTAGATAAATCAAATGAAAGCTCTTTAATCTTCTTAGCCAAGTACTTTGAAATTTTACTTTAAACTTGCGGGAAGAGGGCTAGATCTAACGTTTAAAAGAACAACTCGTAATTACGCAATCAGATCTAGAATTGAGAATTTAAATCTACTTTATATGTATCTTTGAAATGTAGATCTAAGCAAAGTAACGGTAAGAAAGCAAATTTAAATATTTTTTGGATCAAGAAGTGATAGAACCAGGTGGAGCAAGAAGTAGAAAAGGGATGGTGACGCCTCCTTTGGTGAGATCCGAGGGATGATGCTTCTTCTTTCAAAGTTACTGGAGAAGAGGGAGAGCCCACTCGCTCATCAAATGCTCCAGCTCGGGTTTCCTGTAAAATACCTTCAACAACATGCAAAGAGGATTAAAAGCACCTGTGTGAAATAATAACAAGATAAACAGTATTATAGATCCATACAAGAAATCATATAAAACTTGGTAATCTAATATATTCCACAATAAGAAGTAACCTAACAAGAATCACTTCCTATTCTTACCAAAATGTAAATTTCCTTACGAAGACAAGTAATCCCAACAATTGCAAATTATGAAAAGATTTGATACAGATTACCTTAATGATTTAGCATAAAGAAAACATCCACCCAACATCTATGGATCCCACACAGAAATTGCCTCCAAAGCCTTTTATTAACAATACTCAGAAAATATTACAATGTATGCAAGCAGAGGTTCAACCTTCCGATCCTGAACAATGGAGAGGTGACCTGCTTAAATAGGAAAAGAGAGACCCAGGGGGGCCTCATCAATACTGAAGATGAAGTCAGAGTTTAGCTGAGCTTGAACAGAGGAGTGATTGACACCTCTCTCACCAAACTCCCTCAACGAATCATAAAACTCCATCACATACCAAGCAATGAAAGAAACTGAAGATGATATCACTCACTACCGTCGTGTGAGTATACGGCTCCTCCACGCGTGAGATAGTCTCACCAATCCAAATCGCATGTGCTTTATTTTCTAATGCAAGAGTACGGCTATGCAAGTGACGTGGGCTCCATTAATAAAAAAAATCGCTTGGATCTAGTGTATGATAGATCTACAAACGACTTTCCCCACCGATTAACAATAAAGAATGGTTGGGGTCCACTATTGGCTAGCGTAGCTTCTAACCAAGCTAGCGTGATCATCCACGGGCCACCTCACGGTTGACGTCTCCCTTCTTTACCACGTGAGTGAAATCTGCGTTATCTACAAATGTGAAGTAAGCATAAGGTAAAGACTTTATCCAAAGTCATATTTTAATGCCAATCATGAAGAGGGGTCCACCTTCTAATGCTAGCGCAACCCCTATTCCATGCTTGCGATCTCCCTTCATGCTTCACGTCACCTAAATATAACCTTTCACCACAATATTTTATAACCAAACTTTGATGTTATATGAGAGGAGGTGTGAATCGCTTCCTTCATGGGACCCCCTTGCCATGTCACTCAAATCAAATTTTCAATTGATTTTGACTTTTTTCTATTTTGACTTTAGTGCCAATCTGTCCAATTTAAGCATTAAAATGCTGTTTTATGCACTTTTAGCCCAAATAATGCCTCACAGGGTTTTTCGGCTGCCCGACTCATGTAGAAAGTGGTCCCAAGAGTAAAGTGGATGCCTCGGGTGTGAAAACGAGTGTCCCCACGTTAGAAATGGACTCCGTATCTGGCTTTTATTACAATCTGAAGTTTTTTAATTAAACCATTAAAAAAATGGCTTAAAAAACGGAAAAAAAATATTTTTTGCGGAAATTGACGAAACTCTAGGGGGACCTAGTACATGTCCATACGACTCAATTCGAATGCCTAGCATGGTGAAAAACACCGACACGAAGGCTCTAATAACCTCCCTAGGCAGAAACACCAAGCTGACTACCCCAGCTTTGGAGGTGAGTGAAAAACTCAGAAATTATTAGTCGTTTGTTCAACAACCAATAATAACCAAGGGAAAAAACACTCTGGGCTAGTCGGCTTGGTATTCAAGTCTGGGAAGCCGAGCCTTTTATAAAAAATTAAATACTAGGACATTTTTTACAATTTCCCCAAGGGGGTATGAACATGTTTTACAAAAAATAAAACGGTCATGGAGGCCTGAAAGGACTTCTGAACTCTGAATATGAACAAGTATCTTGTTCATCACTGGTGGCTCACTGAAAGTCCAACTAGGTGCAGCCTAGTCGGTAATAGAAGGGATTTGGTAGCAACGCCAACTTGTCTCTGAACTTCGCAAAATTGTCTGCAAAGTGCCTTGGTGAAAATGGCTGCCACTTGCTCATCTGTCTGAATGTACTCCAACCGAATGGTTCCTTTCTGTACACAGTCTCTTAGGAAGTGATACTGAATATCAATGTGTTTGCTCCAGTCATGGAACATTGGATTTTCAGATAGCCTGATGCCACTCTGATTGTCACAATGAACCACTGTAGCCTCTAGCTCACACTCGAATAACCCTGAAAGCAACTTCGTCAGCCACATTCCCTCACAAGCAGCCAAACTGGTTGCGAAGTACTTAGCCTCTGCCGAGCTCAATGCAACTGACTTCTGCTTCTTGCTGAACCAAGAGACAACCCCTAACCCAATGCGGAAGCAACAACCTGAAGTGCTCTTCCGGTCTTCTACACATCTTTCCAGGTCAACATCTGTGAATCCTGCTAACTCTACACTCCTACTGCGCTCATAAACCAACCTATATTCTACTGTATCTCTAATGTAGCAAATCACATGCTTTGCAACTATCCAATGTACTCTTCGAGGTTCCACCATGAACTGGCTCAAAGAGTTGACTGCAAAGCTAATGTCTAGCCGTGTGTTGACCAGATACATGAGCGATTTGATACACTGGCGATACAATGTAGGATCAAACCCGTTTGACCTTGATGCATCAGTCTTCCTCTAGTTGGAAATTAGAGGTATGGACATAGGCATGCAATCCACCATCCTGAATCTCTTTAAGATCTCCACTGCAAATTTCCCTTGTCCAATGAAGAAGCACCCATCTCTCTGCCAAACCTCCAAGCCTAGGAAGCAATGCATCAATCCAAGGTCTTTCATCTCAAACTCAACTGCAAGGTTGGACTTGCAGTCGTCAATCAACCTCTCATCTTCTATAAGAAAGAGATCATCTACATATAAGACCAGTATGAGAGGCACCTCACTTGTTAAGAAGTACAGGTTGTGGTTTGCCTCACTCCGCTGGAATCCCATCTCCCGTAGATAGTTGTCTATCCTCGAGTACCATTCCTAAGGTGCTTGCTTGAGCCCATAAAGAGCTCTTTTCAAGCTGCATATATGCGTCTCCATATTCTCCACATCAAACCCCTCAAGCTGCTCAATGAATACCTCCTTCTGTATAGCTTTGTTGAGGAAGGAAGTCTTGATGTCCATCTGATGAACACGCCAACCCATCTCTGCTGCTAATGAGATAATGGTCCAAATAGAAGAATATTTGGTGACAGGGGCGAAGGTCTCCTCATAGTCAATACCTTCCTTGTATGAAAACCCATTAGCTATGAAGCGTGCCTTATACTTCTCCACGCTTTCGTCTGCTGCATGCTTCACCTTGTAGATCCATCTGGATCCCACCACCCGTTTTCCTTCTGGCCTCCGCACAACTTCCCATACCTATTTTTTCATGATGGAGTCGTACTCCTTAACCATAGCTTCCTGCCACACATCATGTTGTGCAACCTCCTCAAAACTGGAAGGTTCGGAGTTAATCAACTTCGTCGTCAATGTCATATAGCTAAGTCTCTCTGATGGTTTTCTCTGTCTCATGGAGCTCTATGGAAGAGTCACCTACCTGGTATCCTGAACTGTGGACCTAAACCACTTAGGTCGTGGCCTAGTGTCTACCTGTTGCGGCTGTTGGATGTCCTCCTCCAAGTCAATGACTAAAGGATCCTGCTCACCTGAGTCCCTCTGAGTATTAAAATGTGTGCTCTATATCTGTACCTGTACTTGTGGCTCCTCCAACTTGACCCCTGAGTCCTATGCTAGCTGCTCCTATGCTGGTAAGTCCATCGATCTCGTCAAGGCTATGGCCTCATCAAACTGGACATCCCTGCTCACAATGATCCTCTTGCAAGCAGGAATATATACTCTGTATGGCTTCGAAGTCTTGCTGTAACCAACAAGTAACCCCTTCTCTCTAGAAGGGTCCAACTTCTTTCTAGTGTCAGCATGAATGTGACAATATCAGACACTGCCAAATATGCGCAAGTGGCTCACATCTGCTCTAGTGCTTGTGAAGACCTCCTCGAGTGTCTTCCTCCCCAAAGCTGTGTGGGGACACCTGTTTTGAATGTAAATTGCGGTCCTGTATGCCTCGACCCATAGGAACAGTGGCAATCCCTGATCTTTTTAGCATGGCCTTGGCTGCTCCTACCAATGTCCTGTTCTTTCTCTTCACCACTCCTTTCTACTGCGGGATATGAGGAACAATGTGCTCCTTCTTGATGCCCTTCGATGAACAATACTCCAAGAACTCATTGGAGGTGTACTCACCCCCGTTGTCTGTCCTCAATACTTGAATCTTCCTTTCTGTATGGTTTTCTACGAGTCTTGAACTCTCGAAACTGCTCAAAGACCTATGACTTGGCCTTCAAGAAATAGATCCAGGTCTTCCTGGAATAGTCATCAATGAAAGTGACGTAATAACTGTAGCCACTGAACGATTGGACACTCATTGGTTTGCAAATATCCGAATGCACTAAGTCCAAGGTCCCTTTAGACTTGTACTCACTTTGTGGGAAAGGCTTCCTGATGTTCTTCCCCAACGCACAACCCTTGCAGTGGTTATGTTTCTCCTCCTATACTTGAGGAACTCCAATGAATTCCTGTCTCAAATGCCTCAGTGCTCTAAGTGTGCCATCCTCCTATGCCACAACTCAGCCTGGCTACTGCTGACTAGAGCCTTTGCAGACTCGAAGTGTAGTCTGTACACCTTCCCGCTTCGGATCCCAATCACCTGATCCAAACTCCTATCTGACCCCTTGGGCTTGATATACACCCCATGATCTCAGAACTTCACCTAAAATCCCTTGTCCTCCAAGGTTGAAACAGATATGATGTTTTTGGTGAACCTCGAAACATACAAAACGTCAACAAAACCGAGGGGTTTGCCAGACTCCCTTTGAAACGAAACAATACCGACTCCCTGCGCCTGATACTGCGCATCATCACCTAGCTCAACGTGGAGATTTAATCCACCCTCCTGCAAGCTCTTGAAGAACCTCTTCTGTCCCTTCATATGATAAGATGCTCCATTTTCTATGTACCAAATACTGCTGCCTATGGTGCTTACCATGCAAGCTATCAAGAAAAAGTCTTCGTCGAAGTTTTCGTTGAACTCCTCCACTTCTGCAGATCCTTCCATCTGGGTATTGTTCTTCTTCTCATGTCTGGGCACTGGGAGGCAATGTGTTTCTGCTTGTGGCAGATACAACACTTGACTTTGGATATGTCGATGTTCTTCTTACCACCCTTCTTTTTCTTTCTCACCCTTGCTCTTCTTGTTGGACATTGGGTTCAACGCTCCCTGTGAGTTTCGTGACATGGACTAATCGCCTCTCGAGATCCTAACTCTGGTGATTGTGGCGGAGATTAATACCTGCGGGTTTTGGTCTAACGAAAATCGTGAGTCCAACAAATGGTATCAGAGCAATAGGTCAAGGGTTCGAAACTCACCTGAATCACTTTGTGTGGGGGATTGTTGGACATTTGGTTCAACGCTCCTCGTGAGTTTCGTGACATGGACCAATCGCCTCTTGAGATCCTAACTCTGGTGATTGTGTCGAAGATTAATACCTGCAGGTTTTGGTCTAACGACAATCGTGAGTCCAACACTTTCCTGCTAGGGCTAGAGCTTCTTCATCCACAATCTGTGGGGCACTGTTGGATGAATCTAAACCTTGACCCATGCGGGTTTCCTCCTGCAAAAAATCATCCCACAATCTCTGCTAGTCAGGGAGCTTCTCCCTAGCCACCACACCTTTTACAAAGGTGTCCCATGGCTTAGAAAAGCCTTTGAGAACTATCCAAACTGGCTTCTCTTCCTAAATCTTAGAGCCAACTGCTCCAAGATCATCTCTGATCTATGTGAGCCTTGTGACATAAGGAACCACTCCTTCACCCTTGGCCATCTTGGTATTGCGCATCCTCTCCTGTAGCGCAATCTTTCAATTTTCTTTCTTGCTCTGGTAAAGTCCTTCCAAAGGCTTCCACATTTCTAATGCGGTCTTCTTCCCAGAAAGGTGAGGGACTATGTAGTCCTTCACCCCATCCAAGATGATCAACATAGCTCTGGAATCTAACTTCTTCCACTGTGCCTACTCTGTCGGATTTGTGGGCGCAACCTTCATGGAGTCAATGTGCTCCTTTGCATCACTAACATCCAGGATCCTTGTGATACTTTCTTTCCTAGTAGGAAAGTTCAGAGCCCCTTGGAGTCTATCCTCAACTCTCAGCTGTATGACCAAAGTGAAGTGTACTTGTCAAACCCTAGATTTGAACTCTAGGTTTGTGTCTTCAATAGATATGCTCCCGATCTATCAATACTGCCATAGTTTCTCAGATTTAGCTCAACAGAGCTTTGATAGCATGTAAATTTTCTTGAAACCCACACTTGAGCTAAACAATATATTTTAATTTTTTACTACTATTAACCACACATGAGTTTCTTTACTAGTAATGCAGTGGAAATAAATACTGAGAAACATCAACAATAATCACATCAATATAGACACAGTATTTTGTGTGTGGAAAACCCCTGGATTAAACCCAAGATGGGATAACCGATGAAACAGTCAGATATGAAATTTTATTATGAAGATATAGAATATACAATCCAGTGGTTCAATACACCAAACCTGGAAAAATAGAACCTCTACGAAATTATTGAGCAGGCCCAACGAATCAATACAGCCCCCCTGTGCAGCTGTACGACCTTCTGCTTTCGCATTACGGTCCTCTGCGTTAGCAATACGGATCCGTACAGTTCCTGCGTCAGTTGTACGGAATCCATATGATTGATGTACGACCTCCCTCTAATGCGTACGACCTCCCTCTGTGTGGTCTCGTACGACCCTGTGCTTTGCCTAGTCAATCGTCGAATCCCCCGGGTGAGTGTTCCTCCGTCTTCTCTGCAAACTTCTCTTTCTGACTTCTCTGTTTGTCTGTGGATCTGTGTGTGTGTGTGTCCTCTCCAACAAATCTGATTTTAACTCAATGGCCAAGCGAAAACCCTAACCCTCTGATCCGAAAACAAGATCTTTGCTACTCTATGACGTTAACATGAATTGCATAAAGAGCATGCATGAAGCTCACAAATCCATAAGAAGAGAACCAAACAGCATAGACAATACGCACATAAAGACAACAAGTTGATAACGGAGTTCGTCCAGGATGGACTACGTCTCCAGGCCTGCTTCTCAATAGGAGGGCCGATCTATAATCTCAGCATAAGGCAAAATACATGGCAATGATACAATGATACCTTGGCGACAATGGTCAGGAAGAGAACCGCTGCCCAAAACACAACCAGACTGCTTCCAGCAACTTCGAAGCTTGAAGACGGTGTAAAACGAGTATAAACACTCGTACCTTCCTCTTGCAGAGCTACGCAATCCCCCTTCTCTCCTTTAGCTACAAAGTCTCCACTCCTAAGCATGAGTGGCAAATGGCAACTAAGGGGGCTTATATAGCCATGACTTGCCCCTCTTCACATTTTCCTCATGTTCTCTTTGGTTACAACAAATTTTCCAAGATTGGCATCTTGTTTCAACTTCTCAAGTTTTGGTTGGGTTCACTTAAAGCTCCTTTTATCATGTAGTTGACATAATTAACAACTATGCCAACCACATACCCAAGTATGGCATTAATAAAATCTGGTTGCAAAACTACCCAACCGAACTATGTATAAAACCCAAAAATTTGTTATAACGGAGAAACAATTCTCAACCCACTTTTAACCCAAACTCCATAGTTATAATTCGACATGTGCTGAAATAGAGCGCGGGCTCCCGTGCTGGTCGGAGCTCCTGGTCACGCTGGAGGAAGAACCAAGGTCGGTGCTAAGCCCCGGCTCCTTTGGGGCTCGAAATGCCACTTTAAATAAATTTATTTCCATACATTATACAAGGAACACCTTGTGGGCTAACGGTAAGGCGGAGCACTATGCAGGAGAGGTCACAGGGTCGAAACCTGTGGAGGCCAGTCTTCTTACTAAACTTTTAACCAATCATCAAGTGCCATGTGGCAAAATATTACTGGGCCAACACACCTTCCGTACAGACACGTGTTCCCTTTGGATTGGACCGTACCATTGAATGGGTTGACACGTCATCCGTCCGTACATGCCACATGTCGTCCTCTCATTGGTTCGTACACATGCCATGTCATCATGTTCGTACAGTACGGATGCCACGTGTCACCCTGTCAGTGGTGCCACATGGCACCTCTTTTGCCAATTTTGCCTGTTTCATCAATACAACAGAACGCGATAACTTTCTCATACGGAGTTCGTTTGAGGTGAAACGAATGCCGTTGGAATCGTCTCGACGAGCCCTTTGATCTGACGCTAGTTTTTTTGAGATTGGAGGACTTAAAATTTTTTGCCTTCTTGGATCCTCCTGGATCACCCTCACTATAGATCAATGGATGAGATCATCCGGTGAGATCAATGGCCAAGATTAGATTAGCCATCACTTAAATTATTTCACTTTTCACTTTATAAAAGTGACTCAATTAAGTCAAAATCAAATTAGATTAAATAATGTATTTTCCTAAGTCTAAACTTAGGAAAATCACATTAATACATTTGGCTTCTTGGTTAATGTCTTCTAGCGTGTAAGGACACATGCAATGATAGAAGACCTTCCTTGTTGCCACTTTCTAACAAACCCCAAGTCCCAAAATGGCTTGTTAGTGAGAAGGATTGTCGAACTACTGTAGTCCTTCAATCCACCCCTGAGATCCAATGATGATGCTTGACCCAATCTTTCAGAGCACTAACCAAGGAGGATCCACCGTGCCCTTGGGCACAGCATTTGACCTCTCAGATGCATGAAGAGTATTCTTCTCGAATGTTGTGTTTGGTGCACTATAGTAACAAGATGATTGATAGATTGATTTTAGTATGCCTAGAGGGGTCCTCGATATATGCAAGGTAGATGGGGTCCAAGTTCATGCTCAACATTGTCTAATGTGGTACTACTTGAAGAAGGGTACTAGACCGAGGTCAAAGGGGATGTCTAAGATCTTGCACCTAACAAGGATGCAAAGAGATGTGGCCTAGCGATTGTCCTAAAGATCTTTTTAGATGCTGGCGCACGTCTTCTACGCAAGAATCCCAAATGTCTTTTGAGCCAAATATGTGCATTAACACAAAATACTTTTAATAATAATAATATATCAATATATCATTTGCATTTAGCGATAACTCATAGCATCAAATTAACCCTAACATTAATGAAATAATAAAAACCACTTATGACAATGTAACTATCTCGGTGGATTGATTAGAAAATGAACCAAACATTAAATCCTCATAAGTAGTTGTACAAGCTCATCAATATGAACTATAAGGTGCCAATACTTATAGTAATACCAAATATCAATGTATATCATTGCTAGCGAAGCCAAGAATATCAACTATTATTGTCTAAAGAGTCTTATCTGATGGTCATTAAGTTATCACAAGGAATTCATTTCTTTGCTAGCAAGAGGTCATATCATTAGTGAGATCAATATTCATATGAAAAGTAGCAATTACTGATGGCAAATCTCAATAGACTAGTGCATCCATTGAAACCCAACATTAGATTACTAATGTAGGATCATTCATATATAAACTATATCGAGATTATTCCAAATATCAAAATAAATTTCTATGAAGCATTAGATTATTCCACACATAAGATTTATAACATGTATAACAAGGACATGAAAAACAACCATCAACGACCTTATGAGATAGGATAATATTGTAAATTTTTTTCAGTACTTTGAAGTACTCTGACCCCAACATGGTTTCAAGTCTCAATATGTAGATTTTTCTCAAGTTATCAGCCTTTGGTTTAAAAGTAAAATTTATTACTGTTTATGTCACTCTCAGAAATTAACATGTTGGAAATAAACATTAAATTTTCAGACTTTAAAACACTGTTGTAACTTCACTTTTTCACTAACAGAAAATAAATAATAAGCACGCCATTCAACACACAGTACTCAAAATTTTTTGGCCAATGGCCCTAGAAAAACCCACAAGGGGAAAACCAGTCAGAGAGAGAGAGAGAGAGAGAGAGAGAGAGAGAGATTTATTATTATGCTTCAGGAAAAATCAGACATTCATTTACAGTCAAAATCAACTCATCTCTACCCAACAGGCTGCCTCATTTTCCGTGCAAATGTTGCTTCGATTTCTATGCAATATCTTTTCTCGAAAATAGTGTCGAAATAGCAGCAATCCTTCCATCTCGATTTCTATGCAGAACTGGAAAAGCTCTGCCCTCAATTTCTGTGCCTTTAATGCTGGAAATCCGTACAGTACGGACAACATTAAATGTTGTCATATAGTTCTCGAAATTCGTTCCTGGAAAACCCTGAATACAGCCTCGAAACTCATGCTTGTACTTTCATCGATTTCTGTGATGAAAATGATCTTGGAAACCGTGCCCAAATCGTATAGTACAGATACAATAAATGCTGTTGTACAACTTCTCGAAATTCGTGCCCAGAGTAAATGCAGTCCGTACGACTCCTTGAAACTCGTGCCCACAATAAATGCAGTCCGTATGTTGTCCGCCGATTGCACACCAGCAGCATAAATCTTTCGAAAGCTATCTCCTCACTTAGGAAAGTGGGAGAGGTGTGACGTTGGGGGCAAGCATAGAGCCAGGTACTGTCACCTACTCCTAGCTCCTCCGTTTAGGCTAACTCCTAACGGAGCCAAGGGGGGTAGTCCCTAACAAAGAGTTTTCTAAGGCTCAATGTGGTTAAAGTGTTTTAATTGATTACGGATGCAGATGGGTGTTGTTTATGAGTTATTGTGATTAGAGGTGTTTATTTATTATGAGTATGACACATAAATCAAAAGCAATCCACGTTGCTAGCAAGAGATTAAAAGATAAGAATGATTCTAGACTTAGTTAATTATGCATTCACAGATAGAAATTATAACAGGCCACAGACAATTGATCAAAATAAAATAATTATGCAGATTAAAAAGGACCAGTGCCTTATGGAGTCAAAATAATGAAATGCGCAAAGAATTAAATAACAAGTCTAGAAATCAAACTAGTGAATGTTAGGTTGTGCAAGTGCTCTTGGTAGATTTTAAGAATTTTAAGTGCTCTTGATTAGGGTGTCAACGAAGGTTTGTCAAAAAAGTCGGGAGAATATTCCAAGTTCAATTCGTTGAAGACATGTTGGGCCCGCCCAGTATCCTAGGCTGGTATCGCAGAGATTGACCAGCTAGCTGAGAAGCTTAGACAGCGGGGGTTTCGACGCCTCTACTAAGAAGTACTTTAGAAAATTCCCTACAACGCCGGTGTGTTGGTTACGGGGTTTTAAATTTTATTAAGTTATTCTTGCAAGATTAAAGATCCAGTGCCGTTTCTGGGTACTCCGATTTTGAGGTTGGTCAGAGCATACTTCGGCAAGGAGAGAACGAAGTTAATTAATTAGGGGTGTGTGTTGCAAATTTTATTAAGTTAATTGATTAAGACTCTCTGACAGAGAGCGCTCTTGACCCCGTCTTATGACAGTGGTTCAAGAGACTTAGCTAATCTAAGATGCATAATGCAGGGGTATGCAGTTCTAAGTATGCTCTCCGATAGAGAGTGCTCTTGCCTTGTGTTACTGCAAGCTCAAGAGACTTAACTAATTTGTTACACCTTAAAGAAAATGGAAACATAAAGATCAAAACCACCCAAGAGTCTCTTTCAAGCTTTTTAGGGCCCTAATCGGGAAAGCAAGGGGGTAAGCAAAACTCTATCAAGAAAGTAAACAAGCAATGCATCAACCAAGTAAATAATTAGAGAGACATTTTACTTCACTTTTCAAGGATGATAAACTAATCAACAACTAATCAAACAAATTTTTCTCTTTTGATAACTTTTATGCAAACAAAAATGAAACCAAGCCTAATCTAGCATGAGAACAGATTGCATAAAAGGAAACTAGCAAGAATATACTAATGTAATCAAATCTAACTAAGATTTTTATCAAATTGAAACTGATTACCCTATTCTACTTTCACCATTTATTTATTTTGCAGCTATAAAGCAAATTGAAAGAAAATGAAATATGGACAATGGTGATACGGGCTTCCCCCAAATGGGGGAAGTGGGGTGTGGGAGCCTTAATCCCACTTGCTCTTTTATTAATTCTTTACAATGCCTTTCTTTTGATGCTTTTTGCCTCTTTTTCTGTCTTTGGAAGGCTTCTGGATTGAGCTGAGAAAGGGGAATGAAGAAAGGGGGAAAATGAGTATTTTTTAAGGTTTGAATCTTCAAATTTTTGCCAGCACTTTCGCTGTACATGTCACAAAAATAAAAAATCAGCAAGCTAACAACACTAAAAAGTGATAGGAAAGACAATGCAAACAAAAAAAAATTTTGGAAGACTTTTTTGTACTTAGAAATTTTTTTGAAAATTTTGCATGGAAAGTGCAAACTTCTTCCTAGATCTAATGAATAATACTAGATCTAATCAAAGCTTAAAGAAGACAGATCTAAATATAAGCAATGAACGAGTGGATCTACTTCTTAAGCAATGCAAAACAAGAAAAAGGAAAGGGTAAAAAAGAAGGGGTTTTTGTGGATGGAACACAAGAGCGGAAGAGAAGTTTTTAGCTTTCTTTTGTAAGAGAAGAATATGATTTGTGTAGGTCCTGCAATCACGAAGTGTTAACAAAGGGGTTGCTTGAAGCTTGGGCTAGATGTAGTTGAACTCACACCCTTCTTCAACCTTTGAAACGTAATAACACCAAAACTCAAACACAAAGTGAGATCAAATCATATGAAAGTATGCTAAGAGCTAAGTCACCTGACACGAGGACACGGGACACGAAGGACACGGGGATTCGAGTGTCTGACACGGGCACGGTGACCCCCGGAATCAGGACATGTAGGACACGTTATATATATATATATATATATATATATATATATATATTTAAATATTATATGTATTAAAAATATAGACATATAGATCCAAATTTTTACAAATATTCAATAGAAATCAAAATCAATGCACATTTAACATTAGTAATTACATATTTAAATCCTTCAAATCTTCTTCACCTGCACCCCGAACAAACTTTAGAACCCTCTCCACACTTGCAAATGATAAAAAGAAAGTGAAAATTTTGATTTAAAGCAATTCTGGGCGTTTTTTTAGTGGAAAAAGTGTCCTGTTTTCCGGACACGCACTGACAGTCCTCGGACGCGCGTGTTCGAAAATAGGACACGCTTGGACACACGTGTCCAAAAACAGGACACACTGCAAAGACGTGTCGGACACGTTTTGTCAGCGTGTCCGTGTCCGACACGCGGACACGGGACACGCAAGCCCATTTGGACGAATCCGGTTTCATAGGCTAAGAGAAATAAATTAGGATCAACACTACGTATTACTGACTACTCATGTTCATCAAGATTTTACTTTACTTTGCATAAATAATCAATTTGAAGCATCAAATAACTACTCTACCGTGCCAACAGTGGCCCTCTTGAGCTTTAACAAAATAAAGTTGATCTCATTCAAAGTATTTAAAAGCAAAGGGTTAGAAGCAATGTCACCTCAACCATGAAATGTATACCACATGCAAGAGCTCATAGACCTCCAAAGTCGAAATTCTTATTAAAAACGCAAAGCAAAGCCTAATGCAATTTCTACAGAGTAACTCTGCCACAAAAGTTCCACCCTAATAGAGCTCAAAGAGCCTCTATTTATACAAAGAGAGAAGGCTAAAACCTTAAAACCAAACTAAGAGTAACACCGGAGTAATTGAATGAGCTTGGCATGATCATTTGGAGTTGAACTGAGCTGCAACTGAGTTGTAACTGAGTGCTAAAGTAATGAGGGGGGGTGAGGTGGCTCATCCTCCCTCGTAATGATCACCCAACCAATAGATAGCCCACACTTCAACCAAAAAAGGATTTGACCAAAGATGGCAAATTTCTGACTGATAGTTCAACTGCTACACTTCGATACTTGATCTGAAACTGACCAATATTGATTGGAATCATCATAAATGCTCCATGCCATGTCATTTAGCCTTTTATTTTATTCAATTTGGTTAATTTTGGAGAGTTTTTGATTTTCTCCAAAATATTCATTTTTAATATTTTAATTAATAATTTCTCCGTAAATGACTTTTTTGAGAAATTATTAATTATGAGGCCGAATGAACTTCTGAAACTTGGATCTAGTTGGCTGGCTGATCAAGACTGATTTTTGGCTTAAGGTTAGAGCCTTCAATCATTGAATTCGGGTTCTGGATGACCGACTTATTACAAATTGAATTTTTCCATTTAAATTATGGAAAAATTTAATTAAAAACTTAAGAAAAATTAAAAAATTAAAATATAAAAATTTTGACGCGTTCGGTAAAAATTTTTCGAAATTTTTTCTGAGGGTCCTAGTGACTTAGGACATGACCATAGTCTATTTTAACAATGTCTAGTAGGTTTATATATACTCAGTTAGGCTCTAATAACCCCCCAAGGCCCAGAATTCAAAATCGGGCATTCCAGCTTTGGAGAAAGCAGGAGAAAACCTCGTCAATTATACTCGGCTATAGGCAAAGCATAATTGTTCAGGGCAAAAAACTCTCTGGAATACCTTAGTTGAAATTCTACGTCTTATGAGACCGAACCACTCAAAACACCCTACTAGCACATTTTATTACAAACCTCGCGAGGCCATGGTCATAATTATTCAAACAAAAAACTGACTAGCCAAAACAGGCTAGACACAAAGGCGGATCATCTAATACACTGGAATCAAACATTTATCATGTTTGTCAACTAGCGGCTCCTCAGCTAATCCAACTAAGTGCAAAATTAGTGGATGACACCGTACAACCTCGGGTTCTGCGCAAATAATAAAGGCTGTCTCGAAATTCGTGCCCAAAAAAACTCTCTAGCAAGCTGTCTCGAAATTCGTTCCCTCACTCTCCTTCAACTCTCTCTCTTCTTCGTTCTCTTCACATGAAATGAATCCTTTTGCCTTTCCTTTGCCTTTTGCTCATAACCCTAGGTAGGTGAAGAGACATCTAATCCAAAGGCTGAGAATGAATTAGATCGACGGTTAAAATTAATTGCACGTATTTTATTTATAAAATATTAATTTCACTCACCCACTTAAATTTATCAAAAACTGACTTTAGATATTAAAGTCAAATTAAATGTCACTTAAGTCATTTAATGCAAGGGTCTCTTTATTTCCCCCTTCTAAGTGATTAAGGCTAAAGTCACTTAGGGGAACACTTCCCTAGGTACAAAACTAACACAATAAATCATATGTTTAATGCCCAACCCAATCTCTACTGCCTCGGAGAATATATATCAGCATAAACAACTATTTATAACGAGAAACATATGAGATCATTTACTTCTATTAAATCAGCAATACACACACATAATGATACATATATTTTTGTTCAATGTGACCCTGGAAAAATCCTTGCGAGAAACCCAGTGAGAGAGTTGATTAGATTTTATTATCCCAAGCAGTTACAACGAAGTACAATAGATTTTTTGCAACAATCTCACAAACTTATATGAGCCTCCAGTTTTGAAGTTCAAGCTTGGTCTCTGCTAAATGGCTTGAGAGATGCGCCCCTCTCTTCTTCCTGCTCTTTGATTTGGGATTCACGTCCCTTTGCTGCTGAATTACTTACTCAGTAATTCACCCTCTCTCTATCTGCTGAACTCAATCCCTATGTTCGCCCTCCTCCGGTGATGTGTGCCCTCTTCTCTCAAAAGTGCGCCCTCTTTGTTAGCTCAATCACTGAGCTCTCTGTTGCTGAATTCAATCTCTCTTAGAAGTTGTCTTTGCCTCTAAAGAATTCACCCTTTGCCTTAGATGAAGTGCGCCCACTCTCTCCGTGCACCCCTCTATCTCTTTGCAATTCATCCCTCTCCTCCGAACTGTGCCTTTGGTCATGCACAAAGCCTCGCTTGTCTTCCCAACTCTTCTTGCTTCTCACAATTACCTAATGTGCCCCCTTTTGCCTTCTCAACTCTCTTTTATCACTTTGATATCTTTTTAAGGTTTCATGCAAAATCCTGCATGCGAACCTTTTAATTAAAAAAATGCATGCGTGCATTTCCCGCATGCAAACTTGATAAAAGAGTTTTGCTTCCGCATGAAGTAAGGTTAAGGGTCCAACACTTTTCCTTTCAAATACAATACCAAACTAATCAAACTTTTCTCAGAAAAAATCAATCCAATTCAAATAAAATACCAATCATGACAATGATCCTTAGCACAAGAGAGGTTTGCCTTCCTTCGCAAGTAACCCTAGCAAGGGTAGCGAATCTTCCAAGAGAATAAGAGAACCCCAGATACATCAACGATCCAATAAGTTGACGTTACCTAGTGGGATCAACCAACTCACCCTCAGAAGCTACCGACTTATTCAAGTTGGTTGTCATAGGTGTGGCCATAGGTCTACAATCCTTCATCTAAAATCTCTTCAGAATGTCAACTGCATATCTGCCCTTGAAAATTTTGGAACCCCAACCCAGTTTCAAGTTTAGTATCTCTGCATGTAGTTTAGTGCTCAAACCCCAACAGGCATAATCATTTATAATTAAAAAAGTTTACTATTTGCTTGAACACAAGGAATTTTTTCAACATAAACAACTCAAAAAATTAAACGACAGCCTACTTTTTCCTACTCAAAAAATTTATGACAGCCAACACTCATGAAATTTTGACTCGGTATTTTGAACAATAATGTCTAGGAAAAACCCAGAAGGGAAAACCCTAAGTTGCAGAAAACTCGGGTCTGGCACTCGTTTCACCCTCGGAAACTCACGGAAACTCGGAAATGTGTATGGTACTTCACGGAAACTGGTTTCCGTCTATACAAATTGCGTTTCTTGTACGAGAAACTCGTCCATACAGATAGAAATGCGTTTCCATCGCGTTTCCTCTCATGTACGAGGCGTTTCCCATCAAATAAAAACCTGTCACTTAAAAAACTGGCCAGTAAAGTCTCTTTCTGCCCACGAATTTAAGTAATTAACGGTTAATACATAAAATTTTAAAATAAAATTTAATTCTAGATGTTTCTAATTAGATTGAAGAAAGTTATAGAGGAGAACATCACTTCATTTTCTCCTCACACAAGCGACTTGAGCACTCCAGGCCCAAAATATAGTAGTGGGCCTTGTGCAGATTGGGATGTCGAGCTAGAATTTACTGACTTGGGCCTTTATTTTGCTACACTAGGTATTGAGGAACCTAAAAGTGGAATTGGAAATACTTCTTCCACTTTACATTTTGTTGTTGAGTGTGTTTCTTGTTCTTTTTTCAAGGAAGACTATGAAGATGAGGATGACAATTAGTTTGAGTTCATGTTTTACTTTTATTTCTATGTTAGTATGCTCATTGTTCATAGTTTGATACATTGTACTTGTAGCATCATACGTAAAGACTAATTTTGGATATATTCTATATAGCTTCGTTTACAAAGGTTGTTTTGGATATTACTACTTGCATGAATGAAATGATATAGACTTGGGTCCATGAGTAAATGTAATGTTACATGTATGATTTAAATTTTATATGTAGCATTCATCATTTATCGTTGGCAATGTTGATTGCAGTTAAATGTAATTAATAATTTATGGTTTATGTTTTATAATAATTTTGTCCTTGCTCATATATATATATATATATCGCGTTTCCCCGTTTCCAAAATTTGGGGGGGGTTTCATTTCCAACGTTTCGTCCCCGTTTCGTGCAACTTAGGGAAAACCTGTTTCAGAGAGACTTTTTTATTTTCTTCAGACAAATTAAAACAACAGTACTTATCTCCCTTATTTTTTCTCGAAATGTGTGCCAGTGTCCCACTGACAAACTGTTGTACGAACAACCTCAATTCCAGCACTGTATGGTCCCCACACGCATGACTGTACAGCCTACAAACTCTGCTGTATGACCCTCGAAATTCGCGCTGATTTAGGTATTGAAATTTCTGTTGTGTAATCCTGTCTATAGTGCAAACTGAAATAAAGGCAAGTAACTTCTATTTTAGGTCCACCTCAAGACAATCCCTTGGAGAAGTTCTAAAGGAATTACACCTACCATGATACCATCTAGGATAAGGCTTTTTGTGAAACTGATGGCCAAACAGATCAACAAACGAACTCTTTTCTTTTGGAAGGGAGGGAACTCTATCCAGAGGAGATAGTGAGCCTGTTCATGGTCTTTTGGGTTGAAATCTATTCTTGAGGACTAACCATATGCAATAGAACTAGCAATGTTTCATGTACCAAACTATAAAACATGACAAGATGCTGCATCGTAATTAAACAACAAGCGCGCATACTTCACACATAGACCCCAGTATGAGTTCAATGAGATTCCTTTGGCTTCCCAGTTCAACAATGTCCACTTGTTAATGTTTCTTCCTTTGGGGCATGTGACATAGGAAATATGGAATGACCCCTCTGGATTCAAGGTGCATGCACCCCTCAAAGTATTCATTACTATCTGCAAATAAAAAGTTGAAGTCATTATTCTGTTCCTTTGACTATGCCATAGATGGGTCCTCAATCTGAGGCTCAACCACTAACACATCATCAACTTGAGGAACCAGCTAAGCAGTACATATTCTTCCATATCCAAGTCCTGTCCTTCCATCCCATGTTCAATCACTGAAGGTTTCTCTACTGAATGAAAACCTCAGCCAATGGAATCTCACTGTCTCCAGCTACCCCATGACCTTCCACTGGAACAGTCATCTGGTCCTTCTCAAACCCCAAAAAACTAGCATGTAAAGATTGAACGTTCGTTCAGACTTTCCCCTCTCCATCAACATTTAATTGAGTGTAATCAGAAGGTCTTTCCCTTGAAGGACTCTAGCAATGGTAAACTTTTTCAAATTGATGTGAGTGCTCTAAATCATAGTTGCATATATCGCCGATATATCGCCGACATCGCGATATATCGCGACTCAATGACCCCGGCGATATATCGCCACTAATTTATCGCGATAATTTCCGATATTTTTAAAATATCGCGACACTTTAATATATCGCGATATATTCCGATAATATCGCGATTCGATGGAATATATCGGCCTGCTGGGCAAAAAATTAAAAAACTCGCCGATAACAGTCCGCGGCCGGGTTTTTTCAAGTCATTTGGGTTTTTCGCTTGGAGGAAAAGGAGCTCTGGCGATTTAGGCGAGCTTGGGCGATTTTCTAGAGGAGAGGAAGGGAGCAATCAAGTTTCCATAGCATTTAATCAGGTATGTATCCTTAACATTAAACTTTCATTATTTGTTATTTTGATTGAGATGTGTTGGTTAATGTAGATTTAAGGTAGGGTTTAGGTTTAAATTTTGTGTAGGGTGTAGATTTCCCATTGCAATCATAATCTATAGGGTTTTAGGTAGGCCACCCTCCCATTTCTTTGAAGTTTGAATGTTTTAAATTTTTAATAATTTCATTGTTTTCAAGAATCAAAATTTTAAAGAAGAACATTTTAAAATTGATTCATTTTTGTTTGTTTGTTGTGGCAATGTGGCATAGGTGACAGTGGACACAATGCCAAAGCCATTGGATCCAATGTGGGAGTATGGGCAGCCAATTGACCCTAATAATCGGCAAAAGTTGAATTGCAAACTATGTGGGAAGGATATTTCTGGTGGAATAAG
>LPNX010930742.1:156690-169130 GCA_001517045.1 Pseudotsuga menziesii | reverse complement strand
ATTTGCCGATATATTCCGATATTTTCGCCGTTGTTGCCGATAAGTTTCATTCCGGACCCCCGGCGATATATTCGCCGACACGATATATGTAACTATGCTCTAAATCTACAAAAGTAATTGCTGAATACTTTTGGGGCTTCCCAAATACTGTTCGATCATTAAAAAAATCATCCACATGGCTCGTATTTGTACATATATGGTTTGAGATCATATCATTTTTTTGTATATGTCACAGAGGATCTGAACCCTCCTTGCTCCTACTCGCAGACCTCACTTCCCTACCCATGAACCTTTCTTCCTTGGTTGCAAGTATCCTTTTGCTGCCTGCAGTGTGGATCACTATACCCATGGTTTGAACTACCCCGCCCATGGTTGGATGTCCTCTACCTGCCCTGTCCGAGGGTTCATCTCCCTGTTCATGGCTCAATTCGCCCTGGATGCAACTTGTAGAATGCTGCCTGCAAATTGGTTTTCCCTGGCTGGCTCTCTGCCCCACTCCTCCACCCATCCTTCCTCTCCCCTCTCATCCTCTGCCATTCGTCCTTTCCCTATTGGCCCTCTCCTCCATTTTGTCCTGATCCATTCTTCTCCTTGTCGTCCCATCCCTCTCCATCATCGTTCTTGTCCCAGCCATCTCTCTCTCTGCCATCCCATCCCTCTCCATCTCTGTCCTTCTCCATCGCCTATTTGTCTTTGCTTGAGCTCTGGGTAAGATAAAATTTATGTTTGTACGTCAGTCTCAATGGAAACTTGTTATTTTGGTTATATTGAATAATTTGATTCTTGTCTCGGCCTTGTTATTTTTGTTATATTGAAGAATTTGATTATTGTCTCAGCCTTAGAATTAAGGTCGCATTTTTAAACAAAACAATTGTAATTGAATATATTGTGTCAATGAACCTTGCATTTCCTTGATTACTATTTTTGTTCTGAACTTCTAATCTTGATATGGAGGTGTGCTGTTGATCACTTATGCAGGCAGCATTTATGGTGCCAACAGAATTATTGGCAATACAACATTATGAGAACATTATTTCTATTCTAGAGAGGATAAACAGAGATGACAGGCCTACAGTAGCTTTTTTAAGTGGTTCCACTCCAATAAGGGAAGCTCGCTTGATACGGAAGGTAATTTTTACTATTGCTTCTCATTTAAGGCTGTGAGAAATCAGTTGACAATTAGCTATTCTATGTTTCGATAGGTTGGATCCAAGTCTTTTCGATCATATGATTTGACGATGATGAGTTTTTGAATCAGGGATTGGAGATGGGAGATATTGCGTTGGTTGTGGGTACACACAAATTATTTTCAGAAAGTGTGAACTTTGCCTCTCTTTGCTTTGCAGTTATAGATGAACAGCATCGCTTTGGGGTGGAACAAAAGGGAAGGTTTAGTAGCAAGGTATTTATCATTTCTTTATTGAATAAGAACATATATTTTGAGCAGGATATTAAATATGTATGTATAGCAGTAGCTATTCTGTCGGGCAGTCTATATTCATTGAAAAATCTTCTAACAGATACAAATGAGTTTAATAATTTTCAGTTGCCAAGACAGTTATTTCTATCGTAAGTTGTGACATCCTTTTAAGTTGCTGTAGTGAAGTTCTCTCTATCGGTGCTTGTGATAATCTTTCATTTTGTTAAGAAATACAGAAGCCAAGTAGCAAAATCACAGAAAATTGGTTGCATTTTATTTCTCAAATGCTACAAATTGCTTTCTGCTATTTAACAAACGAGTGGAGTCGTTCTTGCATGATGCTTTTCACTTCAATTCTGATGCTTTTCATTTTAGTGTGTATGAATCTCTCCACAACCATTGCTGGTGATTATTATTGGTGTAGATGATTGTATCCATAAACATATGCTGGTGATTAAATGGCCATCTTTAGATCATCATGAGTTATATGAAAATGATTTTCTTGAAGTCTTCCTTCATACCTGTTATCACTCAGAGAGTCAGATTGTAGTTGCCACTAAGGAAGATCCTATCCAGGATGGTAGAGGAAAGGGAAACTAAGGCGGTGACACCTCAAGGATCCTAATCACCATTAAATGAAATGGTTGTCACACCAAAAGGGATTCTTGTCACTTTATGCTATTAGATAGCAAAGGGTGAGACCCTTAATAGCCAAATGAGACTAGCGGAAAGAGAAGAAACTCCAACAAGGCTATGGAGAAAGAACACAAGAAGGTCTTGCCTACGAACCCAAGATCTAAGAGATAGATAGCAAGAGAGGCTTAGAGGGAGGGATAGTGTTTAATATGAAAGAAAATGATCCCGAATAGTTTATTTCTTACTGTCTTGATTAATTAAGATGATCTAGGTTGAAAGTGTTATAAGCAAGATGATCAAGAGGAGGTATCTCCCAGTAGGTAAGAGAATTTCTAGCTTGATTATTGTCTTTGTTTACTTGCTTTAGATCTCTTAGATGGGCATGTGTATTCTGGGCAAAGGAAAGGGAGAAATGCCCCATCTAGAGCCTCTCCTCTTCCTCCTCCAAGCATATCCTCTTCTACTCCTGCTAGTGCTCCAATTGCTTCTAGTGGAGCTCATGGTTAGTTTAACCTTGTTTTAGCAAGACACCAATCCCAAGAGAGTAAATACCCTTTGTGGAAATATGTGACAAGGAAAGAAGGGCCTGGAGCAAAGCTTGGTGGGGGAGGCAATGTGTGTTGGAGTTGCAATTTTTGCAAGAATGAGTTCAAGAGCACATATTACCAGGTTAAGGGGCATTTGTTGGCCCTTCCTTGTGGGATTTCTTCATCTAAAGCAGTGAGTAACACCCAAAGGAGGTAGATGGAGAAAGAGGATCATGTTGGCCAAGGGAAGGTGGCAGCAGCGAGCAAAACACAATGGAATGAGGATCCTCTTTTATTCTTGAGGAAACTCTCTAGCACTAGGTCTCCACCTAGCCGATATGGGAGTGAGGTTGATACTTATCCAACAAGAAAGACAAAGAGGCTAACTACAACAGGTCCAATGGACCAGATTTTTCAACAAGAGGCACGAGAAGAGGTGGACCTTACCATTGCATTCTTTTTCTACCTCAACTTCATTTCATTCAATGTTGCACGATCACCATTGTTCATAAAGATGTGTCGAAGTTTAATTGAATGAGCTCCAACTGGTTATCTGCCTCTTGGTTCAGAGAAGCTTAGAACCACATTGTTGGTTAAGGAAAAGAAGGAGGTGGATAAAATTATTGAGCCAATTAGATCATAATGGCCCTTAGGTGGTGTCAGTATTGTTTCTGATAGATGGACGGATACAAGATCCCATCCACTCATTAATTTCATGGTGTTTTCCCCAAATGGACCGACGTTTTGAAAGCAGTGGATGCTCTTGGGAAATACAAGGATGCACAGTATATGGGTGAGTTGTTTATCAAAGTCATTGAAGATGTAGGTGTTGAGTCTTTTGTACAAATCATCACGGAAAATGCACCTGTTTGCAATGCTGCTGACATGCTTTTGGAAGCTAAATATCCACAGGTATTTAGATTTTCATAGATTCATATTTGAGTTGTTAGTTGTACTCTTGTAGAGTCTAGAGTCTAGACTCATTTATACTTTCTTTTATTGATCTTACAGGTATTTTGGACCCCTTGCATTGTCCATTCTTTGAATTTAGCACTGAAATCTATTGCTTTAGATGTGGCATGGATTGGAAAACTTATTGAGGATGCATGCCGTATCCGTAACTTTGTACAAAACCACACCAATGCCCTCACAATCTACAAAGAGTACACACCTCTTTCGTTGTTGAAGGTTGCAGATACTCGGTTTGCTTCCTCATTCATCATTCTTAAGAAGTTGAGGGAGGTCAAATCCGCTCTTGGGTCCATTTTTATTTTAGTGTTTTGGTCATTTTGGAGAAAACTGGATCAGATTGCTTCAAAAAAGGTAAAGGAAACAGTGCTAGATGATGGTTGGTGGGAGAGGGTAGATCTTACCATTAATATCATGCACCCGATCATTTCTTTGTTGCGGTTTGCAGACACGGACCAACCCATCCTAGCAGATGTTTATGAGGGGTGGGATTCCATGATATTGTGTCCGTGAGAACCATTGTTGTGCAGAATGAGCGTGTTGAGTATGAGACATTGACAGAGAACTTATGCTCCATCATATAGGATATTCTTTTCTCCAGGTGGGATAAGAATTATACACCTTTGAATTGCTTGGCCCACACATTGAATTCCAACTACTACAGTCATGACTGGCTCAATGGTGGGTCGGGGCCTTCACGTAGAGTCCCTCCTCACATGGATGGAGAGATTTCACAGGGGAGGAATACAACATTTAGACGACTACTTCACGATAGAGACATGCTTGAGGAGGTGGAGGAGGGCTTTGCAAAGTTTTCTATTGCCACTGGGAGATTTGGAGGCTATGAGGTGCTTAGAGACAGGGGGGTTAAGAAACCCTATGTTTGGTGGGAAACTCATGGGGGAGCATGCCCTCTTCTAGAAAAGATAGCCTTGAGGGTCATCTCTCAAGTTACTTCATCCTCTTGTTGTGAGAGGAATTGGAGCACATATCGGAACTTGTACAGTTTGATGAAGAGCAGGCTTGAGCAGTCTAGGGCAGAGTCGATGGTGTATGTGCACTCCAACCTTTGTCTTATTTACATGAAGAGGGAGGAGTGGATGAAAGGAAAGACAAAGATGTGGGATGTCTTTCTTGATGATATGGGTTTGGACAACACTACTAAGTTGGCATTAACCAACATGGATCTTAAGGATCCAGTGATAGAGCCGATTAATTTTGATGATGGTGATCCTATGGAGGGGTCATCACAAAAGACAAAAGAAATTCAGAAGAGATCCTTCCAACATTCGATGCTACACTTGTGATAAGAAGGGACATTACTCTAGAGATTGTCCCAGAAACAGAGGCTCCTTCAAGAAGAAGTCAAATAAGAAGAGACATCATGCTCTCACCGCTGAAGATGATGAACCAACAATAAAGAGACTCAAAGCAAAAACTGATTCTTCAAGTGATGAAAAATATGTCCTAATTTCAACACTCACGGGCACTATCTCACATGGAAGCTGTTGATGAAGTTGTCATTGATGCCAACATGTGACTTGGCTCTTTCAGTCTGCTGCCAGCTTGATGAAGTAGTACAAGCTTGTGTATGGAAGCCCTAGTGGCGTAATGGAAAGTTGAAACCCTTTTATGGAGGGCACTCCTACACATAAGCCCTTGAGATATGTATTGCAAAGTGAATTTTAATCTTATATACAATGGAGATATGTTTTAGAGAATTTGGGTCAACATAGTGAAACCCTCAACAAAATGATGTTAATGCAATGTCGGCCCAGAATTAAAACAAAGGGGGAGATATAGCAGTCGGCTCAATTTAATTAATTTTAAAACATCAAATATTTTTTTTATATGTTGGCCCAATAAAAAAATTAGAAGTCGGCTCAGAATAAGAAATCAAATATTTTTTTTTTATACAACAGGTCCGCTCACTCAATATTTTTTTTCAAGTCGGCCTCAAAAAACAATTCATAAAATTGTGTATAAATATCCTTCAAATCCTCTCTTTTTATGTGAAAAATTTGTGGAGCTCTGAGGAAAGCCGCAGTTGACTGAGGAGAATTTCGGGAGCAGCTAGCAGCAGACTGTGGAAATTTTCGGTGGAGGACTGAGGAGCAGTATTCTGAATTTTTTTTTTGGACAGTTTGGGAGCAGCAGATCCAACGTTGAAGGAGCAGTGGCAGCACAGTTAGGAACTCTATGATGAAGAGAGGAGATCTGGAAATATTTTCAAGACTGTCTCAAACCCTAGCTCCTCTTCCTCTGATTTTGAGCGTGGATTCTGACTAAGTTTGACTATTGCAGTTTCTTTGAAAAGTTGTGTCTGTGGAGGGTGAGTACAATGTCCTAGTAATGGACTTATTGGGACCAAGTCTGCTCTTTCAGTCTGCTGCCAGCTTGATGAAGTAGTACAAGCTTGTGTATGGAAGCCCTAGTGGCGTAATGGAAAGTTGAAACCCTTTTATGGAGGACACTCCTACACATAAGCCCTTGAGATATGTATTGCAAAGTGAATTTTAATCTTATATACAATGGAGATATGTTTTAGAGAATTTGGGTCAACATAGTGAAACCCTCAACAAAATGATGTTAATGCAATGTCGGCCCAGAATTAAAACAAAGGGGGAGATATAGCAGTCGGCTCAATTTAATTAATTTTAAAACATCAAATATTTTTTTTATATGTCGGCCCAATAAAAAAATTAGAAGTCGGCTCAGAATAAGAAATCAAATATTTTTTTTTATACAACAGGTCGGCTCACTCATTATTTTTTTTCAAGTTGGCCTCAAAAAAAATTTCATAAAATTGTGTATAAATATCCTTCAAATCCTCTCTTTTTATGTGAAAAATTCGTGGAGCTCTGAGGAAAGCCACAGTTGACTGAGGAGAATTTCGGGAGCAGCTAGCAGCAGACTGTGGAAATTTTCGGTGGAGGATTGAGGAGCAGTATTCTAAAATTTTTTTTTGGACAGTTTGGGAGCAGCAGATCCAACGTTGAAGGAGCAGTGGCAGCACAATTAGGAACTCTATGATGAAGAGAGGAGATCTGGAAATATTTTCAAGACTGTCTCAAACCCTAGCTCCTCTTCCTCTGATTTTGAGCGTGGATTCTGACTAAGTTTGACTATTGCAGTTTCTTTGAAAAGTTGTGTCTGTGGAGGGTGAGTACAATGTCCTAGTAATGGACTTATTGGGACCAAGTCTTGAAGATCCTTTCAAATTTTGCAGACACCTCCATTTTGGTTAGAAAACCCTTAGAGAATACAAGAGGCAGAAGGTTTTTTTATCAGCTCAGAGCATAAGCTCTCTGCAAACCCTGTTTTCGTTCCAACTCCTGCACACAGAGAACTCCGGACACCTCACAGCGGGTATCATTTTGATGGAAGTATTCGGAGATTTTTGAAGGGTGGTACTTCAAAGTGTCCCTCCCAGAACAGAAGGAGAGTTTCTGTTTTATGTATTCAGCTGGGGATCCAGCCGTTTCTGAGAGACCGGCAAGTCTGAAAGAGTTGTTGACTGGGCCATGCTTTTCAGGAATAGGAGCTCAAATACTAGGTCCAGAAGAGAAGTATATTTGCCAATACTCAATTGAGGTTCAATCTTTTTGGGGAAGCAGACATGAGTTGGCTCTAGGAAATACGTTTTTGCCCAAGAAAGGTGCATCACCACCAAAGAGGGAGATAAATCCACAGGGACTGTGGTAACAACAACTAGATACGAGGATAAACTCTTTCTCTCACAGAAGTCCAAACTTCTGAGGAATACACAGTTCTGAATTAATATTTGAACAAGACCTAAAACTTGTTCCAAATTGATGAGAAGAACAGACCTGAATTGAAGCAGCAGCAGGAGCATCTCAGTGTGGAAAGCAGTCCAAGTTTGATGGTAAGAACAGTGACCTAGGGTTTGAAGAGTTTGGTTTTGAAGGTCATCCATAGCATTAATGGTGACACAACTCAGACAGCTGAGTAAGAGGAGCAGACCCAAATTATCTCACAGAGCAGCAGAGGTAAATCACAGTCTGAGTTTTAGTGCATGGTTGAAGTTTAAGGTCTATTTGAGGTAGAACAATCCAAGTTTCTGTCTTGGAAGATGTTCTTTTGGTTTTATCCTTGCCTTACTGCAGCAGGTGTAGTGGTTCCATAAGTAGCATGAAGAATGATCTCTGATATGTGACGGTAAACAACAAGAGATAGATTGTTGGACTGGTCTAATGGTCCAATTTTGAAAAAGGGGGAAGCTAGATCAAAGACTAGAAAGGCACAAAGAAGGATGCATTCAAATGATCAATGATTGAGCCAGAGCAGTGGTTAAAGCCACCACATAAGCAGTTTATTGGGTGTTGACTAAAGATCTTCTCCATGCAGAAATTAAGAAAACCCAGGTGTTCTTCAAGACTGGAAACTTGATACTCTCCTGTTCAAGGTACTAGAGACCTATATTCTGTCTTAAAGGCATTGGAAAGAGATTTGTAAGTTATGGAAAATTGATTGCCTAAGAATACCTTAAATGAAATATCAGATGTAAGTATTGTGGATTCAAGGAGCAAGAATTTATAAATCAAAGTTGTTTGATTGGCTTCATCGAAACATTACTCATGATGCATGAATAAGAAGGATAGTAAAATAGCCTACATAAGTGGCAGCTACAGGTGTGAGTCGTGACAGAGAAACTGTCAGTGAAACAAGTGCAGAACCTACAAATAGAACTTGAGATCTGAACAGGAGAAAAACCTGCAATCAGATTTAGACAGAGTATTTCAGTAGACAGAGGAATTGATCCATTGGTGTAAGGTACTGAGAGGTAAATGTTTTGGACATGCTTGAAGTGAAGACCACGAAGAACTACTAGTCTAAGAAACAAAACCAAACTCAGACAAAGGGGGAGATTAGCTTGGTCAAGCCTATGGTGTTGGATACCTTGTGAAGATGCCTAATGACTTGATACAATGATGAAGTCCATGTGAAGTCTATGAAAGAATGAAGAGTAATGTGAAGATGATGCCCTAGTTCTAGTGCATTGACAAATGTAGGCAGCAACAGAGGAATATTTTGCAAGTCACAGCCCATGAACCAGCTCGAGTTTTGATGCAGCAGTAGCCTGAGGTTGTCTTGGTGATGACTGAAGAAACACTGTGGGTTAAAAGAGGCCTGAAAAGAACTTGCCTTAATTCACAGAGGTTTGAAAAGTATATTGACAGAGGTCTGAAATCATATTGACAGAGGATAGAGATTGGGTGAACTAATGACCTTATTAAATAGATGAGTTTTGGAGCAGAGCTGTGGTAAGATGAATTTATGAGGGCTAATGACTGATGAAGTTTTGTCAAGGACATATCTATCCTTGTGTTTCATTGATAGTTGAGCATAATTGATAAGCAGGTTTTTGGCATCAGCAGAGTTACATGAGTTAGAGCAGATCCTTGAATGCACATACATTGAGTAAGGATGATGCCCTAGTCATGGACTGACTTGTTCTCAACAATGAAGAGAATTGATGGCATCTCTGTGACTGTGTTGAAGACTTCTTTGATGACTTGACATGCTCAGCTCTGTCAAGTTATGCTCAGTGACAAAGTGAAGACTACCATGATGATGATGACAGTATTGGCACATCTGATTTCTTGTGGTGCATAAACAATACACCTACAGCAGACTGACATGACAGAATTAGTGAATATGAGATATGCTATGATGTGATGATGTATGCAGACTAACATAATTTTTGATGATGTTGAGATGTGGCATCTTGACCAGCAGTGATGAGCAGATTGACCAGATATTGATGAGCAGATCAACCAGAGATGATGAGCAGAGATGAGCAGACTTTGATAACTTGGCAGCAGGTGTTGATGAACAGCGAAGATTGAGAAGTGTGTTGCAGCAGGATTGATGAGAGTGTTGAGCAGATGATCAGCAGTATTGACCAGCAGCAGAACGAATTAAAGAGACAAGTGATTGATGAGTTGATGTGACAGTAAGCCTTAATGTAAGAGCAAGTTTCTCTTGCTTTTGAGGTTAGGATACCTCAAACCCTTCTTAGCAGGGTCTAAGAAAACCAGGCAGGGTCCTGGATGCAGAGTAGGTGCTCTCCATATCAGTAGGTGTTGATTTTGCCTAACGGTTGTAGCCGAACCAAAACTAATACAAAAAGATTACAAAATTATATGGTGTTGTGTTCTTTTGTGTTATGGTTCTTTATGAATGAAATGCTTATGCTGTGTGAATGATGAAGTGAAAGATGTTTATGAAATGATTATGGTAGAATAATGGAATGATGAATTGGTAGCTAACTGTGATAAGCTAAGAAAAGTTTAAAATTGGCTTCACACTGATTCACCCCCCCCTCTCAGTGTCTACAGAAGCAATAATTGGCTTGTAAATAGTGAGGCATCCAAACATATGACGGGATACAAAGAATCATTAATCAATTTGTTTGAGCACCAGTCACCTCACAAGATGAAACTTGGGGATGATTATCAGTACCCAATAAAAGGAAGTGGAGAAGCTTCCTACAAGCTAGACACCGGGAAATCTTTGAAGATGAAAGATGTGTTATATGTTTCAGGATTGAAGAGGAATGTTCTCTCCATCTCCGCACTGGATGCAAAGGGAATAAGAGTTGCATTCGTTGATGGACAAGTCCTAATGTGGCCAAAAGGAAAGACAATAAATGATGCAATAGTGATTGGAGAGCAAGACGAAGGCTTGTACAAGTTGAAGGGACAACCTAAACAAGCATTGGTTCATAACTCCATAGAACCAAGTGAACTATGGCACATAATACTTGCATATGTGCATTATAGAGCACTTCCAATTGCAAGCAAGGCAGTTTTAGGACTTCCAGAAATACAAACACAGGTTCCCAGAATTAGATGATGAAGTAGAACACACTGTCAAAGAATCCAGTTACTATTGCAAGTAGATCAGGATCAAGAGGGAGTCCAACCACCAAACGAACAAAGATAAGTATTTGAATTGTCATTTCCTATATATCTAGTTACTTAAATGATATTGTTTAGTTGTGCACATATTTATATTCAGTTGATGTATTATGCATGTCTGAGTGTTTGCATTTATGAACATCACACTACTGACATGCATTTGATGGGTAAGTAGCTTATGGTGTTCTACAACATTCCATTGCTACTTATCTAGAATGAAACCTCTTTGTTGACATATTGGGAGTAGTGCACACTCTTAATAATGTTATGGTAGAGATGGAAGGAATCTAGAAAGTTACCATATGTATACAGGGTATGTATGATTGTTGTATTAGTTGAAATAGTTGCATGATTGTGTGACATATATCTTTATGCATTAGGATTTGTCACTACTAATATGTTTTGGAAATTATGAAATGTTTCTAATCATGCAACTAAATTTGACTTTTAGGAAATATCGTGTACAATCACCCACAAGAAAAGAAGGATGAGACTTGTTTCGAAGGACAAGTGATGACGAAGACTCAACATACTCCAGATCCATAAAAATACCTATTGAAGAAGCCGAAGAACCTAAAGCAACAAGAGTTCGAGAAATAGAAGAAACAATTCTAGAAGACCATGAAGATCATGACATGGCATAACCACAAGAGCCTGTAGAACCACTTCACGAGAAGAATTCCCACAAGAGAAGACCGGCATGGGCACAAGAACTTATACACGATGCAGAAAGATATGGCACTCCAGATGGGATGCATAGAGAAAGCAAAAGACCCTAACCGTACAACAACTATGTGGCCCTGCTATGTAACATCATTGACAAAGAACCTTCCAACTACAAAGAGGTTGTACAAAAGAAAGAATGGAATGATGCCATGATCGAGGAGTACTCGTCGATTATGAAGATTAATGTTTGGGAGATAGTTCCGAGACCAGAAGGGAAGCTTGTTGTGACTTCGAAGTAAATCCATAAGATCAAGCATGCTGCAGATGATAGCATTGAAAAACACAAGGAAAGGTTTGTGGTGTGTGGCTTCTTCCAGAAATAAGGCATAGACTACGAGGAGATATTTGCACCTGTAGCAAGATACACTTCCACCAGATTTATTTTTGCATTTGCTGCAATAATGAAATGGAAGGTACACCAAATGAACATCAAGACGACATTCTTGAATGGTGTAGTTGAAGAGGAAGTGTACGCGGAGCAGCCACTGGGATTTGAGAGACATGACAAGCAAACACGTGTGCAAATTGAAGAAAGCCTTGTATGGATTGAAATAGGAACCCAAGACATGGTACGGAAGGATGGACAACTTTCTCATGAGCTTACTCTTTACTACGAGTAAAGCGGATTCCAACCTTTACTTCAAGGTTGAATGTGGAAGACTGGTCCCACTCCCAAGTAACGTTCGTGACAAGGCTCATTTTATCAATCATCAATCAGTGCATTCAATCATATTCAATATATTATATTTTTTTCGAAGGAACAACCTTGTGGAAAACCCTCCGAGTACTTCCCCATGATTCATGGATGGTAAATGGGGTAAGCCATTAGCCCTGATTGTGGAACCTAACCTTGAGGAGATCAAGAGAATCGAACCTGTGAGCTCGCTAACTTTGGGGGGAGTGATCTCATGTCTGGCTCATGAGAATTTGAGCTAAACAACATACATGCCCATTTATATGAAGAATATGCAATGTTCCCCCAAGGTTCCGGGACGGCGGGACGCGGGTTCGGGGAGACGCACATTCGGGACGTGTGGAGACCACCCCCAAATTTTAGAGAAATGCAGCGGGGACGGCGGGACGCGATAGTCATACAAATTTTAAAATATTAAAAATATGAAAAATATAAATCCCAATAGTAACAAACATTCATCATTCTAGAATCTGCAACCATGCAATGTAAATGCAAAATTCAAAGTTCAAACACATTACAGGAAT